>NNCF01126638.1:300725-311941 GCA_002313205.1 Laupala kohalensis | reverse complement strand
AAAACAAAACAAAAAAAAACAACAGCAACAAACAATTTATTGAAATTTTTATAAATTAAAACCATTATAAAATAAAACAAATCACTCACCAATGTATTTAAACTAAATCTTCATATTAATTATCTTTACATCAAGTACATCATTACTTTCGTTGTTGAGACGCTCGTCATATGGGTTCCATACTGTATCTAGCGAATCTATTTCCTCTTCGTCATCAGTATCCCATAACAAATCGTCCTCAGTGCCATTCTGATTACGCTTATAGTACAAATTGCTAAAGGAGGCTTTTCCTTTATGCATGCAACAACAGACTGCGACTGTGTAACAATTGTAACAACGGTGTAACAACGTTCAATGTACATTGAGCTACTGGTAGTCAAGGTGTTTGCAAGGCAGTGCTGCCAGATGCACGAAAATAAAATTTGTTAATTCGAAATATTTCAAACAGAACATAATTCCGTGTCATTATCCAGGTGATGATCGTCGATCTAAACTACATTCATTGACTGCTGATTTTTGGGGGGTCGTCTTATAGGACAAAATGCTAAAATTAAAACTTTGACGAAAATTTGTAACTCCTATCTGAAGGTCGTCTGATCTGCGGAATTACACGATGCGTGCAAAACGTGTCCGATATCTATAGAAATAAAAACATATCATGAATATTAATGAAATGGAATGCTTTTCTACATAACCTGGATTTCGCTTCGCGAAAAGAATTAATATATGCAACCGGAGTGACTCATTGCACTTGTGTTCTGCGGGTTGCGTGCTCTGTAATAGGATTGACCAAGTCATCTTCACACGTAACATCTTCACCTACGCATCATTAGTCTTAAAAATGTCAGTAATGTAAGATATATTCAATAGTGTTTTTGTCGAATATTCTACGATTAAGTAGATTAATATTTTAGTATTTAGAACGGTTTCCCCGATTCAGGCTCTATCTTTATCTCTATCCACATTTCTCATACGAAAGTTGTTCCTTGTTATAAGTAGTATATTTATACCATATATTGTAACTGTTTTATAAGAAATAAATTGATTGATTTATTATTTTTAACCAAGTACAGTTTAAGCGTATGTAAAACAGTCTAAATAATACGTATACATGTTTTGTTGAAAATAAATATGAGACATTTTTCGTTCTGTCCCTTTATTCAGTGTATTCGTTCTCTCCTCGCAGAGTGTATCGAGGCATCGATGTGCGAGCGGGGTCCAATGACGTCACGCAAGGAGTTGCCAGGAAGGCGAAGCGTATCTTCCTTCACGGAGACTTCGGCTGGCATCTCAGGAACGACGTCGCTCTCATCGAACTCGAGGAAGAAATGCCCATCAGTGGTTCGTATATCCTGGACTCTTTCCTAAGGGTCTACCATAGTGCACATAGACAAGGTGAAACAATGCTAATCGCAGTGGAGGGGAAGCGGTTTGAACCAATGAAACTCAAAACATTTCTTCAGAGGTTTCGGAGGAGATGGTTGGTTTTGTTACTGTACAGATATCAATACTATGAAACTGAGAGGATAAGAATTGTTTTAATAAGAATCTTGATTTTAAAAGTAATATAACGTTTATGTTGAGTGGAAATACGTAATTGAAATATTTTTGTGAAACAATATTGTGTCAACAAGAAGATAAAAAGTTTTTATTCTAAAATGATATGTAGGACAAATTTAAGTCGCCAATGCAAAAAGGACTTCAATGTCATTTATTTAATTAATTATTCATACCACAAAAAGTACAACAGGTATTTTGTCGCGTCTCAATCAAGAGACAGTCCGCGACGTTTATCGTTACATTTGTCATTCAATTAATATTATTGACTCGTGGTGTCCGTTTCTCGTTTAAGATCTCACATTACAATAGCCTAGTAATTTATTCATTTACGTCTTGCTTCATTTCCTATATTTCATTCACATATTTATTGAAAACTGTATATTCTTCTCTGTTCTCTATCAATTTATTGAATTTGTTGGGTCCACTACAATAATCGTCCGCATCACTCGCAAAAATTCTGCTCTTTCCGCTCCATACAATTACATGGTCCACCGTCTCCTCTTCTTTTCCACACGACACATTCCACGTGACACATGACACATTCCACATGCCACATTTTCGTAGATAGAAATATGCTGTCGCGACTTTTTTGTAGAAATATTTGAGACAAACAATATTGCCATTCACCCATGTCATCTATCTCTAACCATTTAGAGTGGAGAGCTGAAAATTCAAATCACTTGACGGTTACCTGAGAAAAATGCCCAAAATATATACGACGTACATTCCCATCTTAGGTCTATTCATATTTCACAGATGACGCTTGCGTGTCTCGGAATGAATCGAAACATACGCTAACATTAGCTCGAAACACTTCCTCACGCAAAATTAATGGGACAAGTATTCGTAAATATTTCTTTAAAGTTCCATCTTTTATACACAGACTATTGTTTGTAGTTTCTGGCGCTACCATTTGTACAAATACGGGTGGAAACCCTGTTCATTTAGAGTCATGTTTTTATATTTGAATTATTTCTTCAAAAGAAATTGATAAGATATCACCGGACGCAGACTTTTGATTTATGTTAATTGTGTTTTTCCTTTTTATTCATCATCTTTTTTAAACGCTGAGTCGGCATAACTAAAAGAGGTAGATGGTACATCTTTCAAATTTAAAGTTAAGCGCAAAATGAGAAATATGTGTGTGTGTCCGTACCACAAAGGGTTTAAAAAGTTTCAAGATTAAGGTCACAACTTAAAAAATATATATGACTATTTTGAAGCAAATTTTAATTTGCTTCAAAAAAAGCAAAATATTGAGATATTTTTAGCCATTGAATGGTTTTTGCCAAAATGGTAACGACATATGTTACTAATTTTTATTCTTATTTTGATAAAGAGTAAACATTATATATAAAAAAATTAAAAACTTCATTTAAAGTTTCCCAAATTTTAACACAAACACTAAAAATATTCATTGGGACACAAGCATTTTCTGTTTTCTAGGACAAAAATAAACATAATATATTAAATATTGAGTTTGAGTACATATTTGTGTGAGTTAGAGGAAATTCGTACCAAATCTCAAGAGATACTCAATTTAAAAAAATCTATGTTATTAACAGACTAATAGACAAAAATCTTTAGACATAGGAAGTAATACGATGCCAACGAATTCTATCAAGTGAAACACTAACCAGAAGAAAGTTTGTATGTCCAGATTGTTTGAAACCCGTGGAATTGGAGACATCGGGATGCGATTCAGATGCGTTGGACAATATTGCGGCTGTCGTCAGCGGTTGGGGAAATACGGAAGCAGGTAAGCGTTTTATTTATTCGCAACACTTCATATGTGCTCCATGAGACCTAAAAACTATCACAGAAATCACAAACATCAAAAGAATTTTTTTAAATACCCCATTTTAATGGATTTTGGAAACAGGCAACATATGAAACAGCCGACTTAAGTGGAAACACCCATTTGCAAGACACACGACACGACCAGTGTGCACACAGAACTCACTCGTCGTCTCTTGGAAGTCCTTTCCTTGGTCTCTAACTCGACTTTACACAGAGCTTCGCGAAGTCTCACGAAAATATTAAATTAACTACTATCATGCGCATAGGGTTTTTATAGGAAATTGTGCATTTCCATTCCGGACCCACGGATACAGATTTCGTCATTTCTTGTACACATTGTTTCAAACAATTTTGCCGAATTAATCAGAATTCATCAAATTACTTGCACAACACCCAAACATTCAGTTTATGTATTAGAAGATATTTACAGTATACGAGTATTTTACTCTGTCAGATTAGATAGCGTACTTGATTTAATGTATATTTCTGCATTTATTCCTATCTTTTGTGATGAAATAATTGTTTGTAGAGTCTTTACTTACCCATAAGAGCAATCACCCTCTTTCGTTCGTGGTGTCAAGACGTGATTGTGAGCTGTTCTCTTGTGCTCTTTATATGGAAACAATTTAAGAATTAGATACTACATAATCATTCCAAAGTGTTCATTTGTATTTTGTGAATTGCAAATTGCAATAACATTTAAAACTTGATTCACGTTTGACCATCGCAGTAACTATCGGGGGGACATGATGAGTGTTTAAAAAAAGAGGGTATAATATTCTTCTAGCCTCACGAATGATTGCCACTTAAGAGAACGTAATTTCATGTTCTCTGCTTCCCTTATCAAAATCACTCATTGTTTTCTCCATTAAACATTTTCCTATTTTCTCAAAACAAGTATGTTTCTTGCAGGATCCATGCCTAGAAACCTATTATGGACAAGAGCGACAATAATCACTAATGCTCAATGCCTTGAAGCATACAATGCAGATCATGTGGACAGGCGCACAATTTGTAGCCAGCCATTTAATGCTGATCATAATGGAACACTGTGTCAGGTAAGACCGAAATTGTTTCGAAAAATGTCTTTCTCGTGTATGTTGAAAGTAGGGTCATTAACCTAAAGAACATGGAGATTACGTTAACACATTTTTAATGCAGATTAATCCTCTTTATATTCAAGTGAAAACATTTAAAGCGTTTCGAACTGGAAATACTATAGTGAGGTCACAACTTGTAGAAATTATATTTTATTGCAGAAAGCCAGTGCTCGATTTTGGTATAAGAGAAGCGATAAAATACGAACGAACAATATCGCACATACTATCAAACGACATTATGTTTTTTACGATTGCAATTCTCCCTTTACTATCATTTTTTTTTCAAGAAGTAAAACTCTGGAGCGTGATCCTCGTCATAAAACTTGCTTGGTAAATTTTTATGTCAACGGAAGATACGAGTATAAGCAACAAAATGGATATTAAATCCAAGGTCTGCAAGAAGTGCATATTCGTTG
Organism: Laupala kohalensis; assembly: GCA_002313205.1. Classification (NCBI taxonomy): domain Eukaryota; kingdom Metazoa; phylum Arthropoda; class Insecta; order Orthoptera; family Trigonidiidae; genus Laupala; species Laupala kohalensis. Next base: position 307,065 of record NNCF01126638.1, on the reverse strand, counting down.
TGAGTAGAGCGGTGTTTGTTTACAGAACCAGGCGAATGTTTGTACTTGCGATCCAAATTCAGAAGAAGGAAAAGTTTTCTCCAAACCTTTTCCATTTCGGTGTGATATCAAATCGTTGGGTACTCACTACCACAGTATTTCCTCAGTATTTTGATTAATCAAAACATTTCTGAACAAAATCGAAGTAAAAACCATAAAAGATTTTTCTTCGTGTGGCGTGAGATCCGAAATTTCTGTTTCAGGGTGACAGCGGTGGAGCTCTGTTGAGGGAAGACACAGGTCGCCAAATCGGCATCAACAGCTTTACGAGCAGCCTTGGCTGTACGGCCAATCTCCCAAGTGGCTACGCACGAGTGCCATGCCTCATCGATTGGATCAATCACGTTATGACTCTCTGACGACTCGCCTTTGAAGCTTTCTCAAAATTCCAAACTCCGATTTCGATATTGTCGAAACTGAATCTGACATTGTCCTGCGATAAGAAAATTTTGTTTAAACTGAATAAAAATTATATTTCCCGAAAAAAAAGGATTCAATAAAATTGAACGTTAAAATAACTGTAATATAAATTTGATATGATAAAAATATATTTCCAATACAAATTGCTTCGTAGACGTATATGTAACCATAGTTTTTTGGTTGCTATTATCAACAAGCATAAAACCTTTACATGTGAAGCTATGTCTCTTTATTTTAATTTTTCTTTATAGATTTGCAGGGTAAGTAGCGTTGGCGAAAAATGCGACTACATCGATGTAACTGACTACTTTTTAAAGAGCGAATAATGACTGATAATAAAAAATTACTCTTATTCGTGTAGTGGACATTAGTCATGAAAATATTTATACTGCCATGACTTATAAATAAATGCATTAATCGCATACCTAAAATTGATCAAAAATATTATAAAGATTTCATGACTTGTTGTAAGCCGTCACTGCAGAAAAATAATTTATGGTAAAACGTGAATGCTAAGAGACAATTATGTAAAGACATAACATTTTCGTCCATTGAAAATAAAGTATCACAGCTCAATTTTCAAAACACAACAATGAAGCAAGTATCCATTACTTTCAGAAATTTTCAAAAAAACATGTCGGTAACTAAATTTCTAAACAAACTAAATTTCAACAAGGTAGAAGCAATTTGAACAATTTACAAAATTCGGACCTTGAAAGATATCCTCGCTTACTCTTTGTGTAAAACATTGTATTTCCTTTTCGATAAATACAAAAATATTATGTTATAAAACAGTTTTATTAAACGTAACAAGTCTTAAAATGTATATCTACATTTTTTTTCCTAAGTTACATTATTTTTTCAGGATTATAACTCTCATTGCGTAGTCACCTGACGTATTCAAGACATTGGACACAATTTCCAATGGAAAAGGAGATGCCTTTAGTGTCCTGTATTACTTGATTTTCCCGCATGAAATAATTATTGTCAAGACAGAAAAGAGTAGAATTTACGAGATGACTGAATCTATCTTCATGAACTAAAAATAACCGGACGCTGTCTGCATATTTACACAACACTCCATTGGCCTTATTATACGAGACCGAGACGATTCAATTTGAATTTCTTTTATTAAAAAAAATTACATCAGTAATCATGCCATAAATTTATAAATACTCATCCAACGATCACATACTGCATTCCTTCATGTGCCTTGCCACATTTCGAATTTAGGTGGCCATAGATTTTTCGAAGGACCTCCCCACAATCGCCATCTTCGACGTTACCCCCCCCACACACACACACACACACTTTCACTCTTTTCCCACCAAAGATATTTTTTCGTGGTAAATGTAATTTTAGTTTTCTTTGTAGTTTTTTGTATTTTTTATTTGTTTGAACAACTTAATTCTGTGTTATATTTAATAAGTCAAAATGTTATCAAAATATTAAGTACAAATAAACTTTATTTTATTTTCTATGCGTTCTAAGATAAATGTTTTTTCTTATTAATTTGATAAAAGTATATTAATGCATTTACTGTTACATCTCAACTAATTAATAAATTATAATACAATAATTAACTGTATTTCGTTGTCATTCCTTTCTCTTATAATTGCAGGTAATGGCGAATTTTTTAAATATTTATAATTCATTGTTATTTTTTCTATGCAATAAAGAAAGAGCGTTTCAGGAAAGTAACGTAATCGGTCGAATGTAAAATGTGTAAAAATTTATAAAAAAATTAAAGTTAGATATTTTTTTTAATTAAAATTTTTAAAAGTCAATAATATATACTCAGGTTCTCATTTGTACAGGAAACACATATGCACCACTCATACATAAAGTGAGAAACATTTCACCTTGAACCTTAAGGATGGAAAACAATTGAACATCCTGGACGGAATATCATATCATATAGTTCGCAATCGAGATATCGAAGCAAACGTACTTCAGATTTCTTATCTTAACAGTCTTATTACCTCGAATGAAAGAACGGGAAAAGAACTTCAAGAGGTGGGAAATGTCGAGTGGGTTTGAGGAAAGAGAGACGTAAGAATGTTCAAATCAACCGACCGGACCGAAACCTATCGAAAAATTTTCCGTTTACGTCGAGTTGGGTCGGTTCCGGATTGTGAAGTCGGTTAAAAATCTAACACGAAACGCGATCTCTTCACCGATCGGATTATAGAAAATATGTTTTCAAATGTGAAATGAAATGATGTCGTAGTCTGTAAACCAAAACAGATAACATCTTCCCTCTTCCGTTCTTCGTATAGTAACACGAAAATGATAAAACAATTAAAACGTTAAAATACCACAGTTAAATTCTCGATAATATCTTTCATGAAAAAATACATAAGCTGTTGCAATAGTAAGTTAATATTAACAGGTAACTTAGAATATTTTCTGTTCAATTATTTCGCCAAATAGTCAAGAATTATATTCACTCAAACGCACTATTCTTTACTATATAATAGTATAGGTATGGTTGAAAGTGTATAATATGTATATAGTTTAAGTAAGACAGGTTAGCTAAATAAAACATAATATTTCTATAGCCCATATAAAAACGCTCCATTCAAAAAAATTCCTCTCAAGAAAACATCTGCAAAAAATAAATAAATAAACGTTTTAATGTTAAGTTGCAGAAGTAAATTATTGAAAATTTTACAAAAAAATAAAGGTTGCTAGTATTTATTGATAATACTATATAATCTCATAGTCGTACGCAATGAGATATTCAATAAGTGTTTTGCATAGATGGGTAATTGATTTATGTTATTTCTTCATCACCTGACGAGCCCATAGGGGCAAGCAGTAGCATTGATCGTATAACTCGACTCAGGTTTAAATTTTGTGGGAAAAAGACGTCATTTTTGTTTAAAATGTATTCATGGTTTACATAATCAATAAAAAAACGTTAACTATTTAAATCCATTTCAGGATTTCATTAAATAGACTCCATGACATAACTACACCATTGTCATTGAATATTTATTTATATTTCATAAAACTAATTAAAACATTATTCGAACTCGGAAAAATTGATTTAATTATCAGTTTAAAACTGCAACATATTAATTTAATTGTGATTATAAAACACTTTTAGCTGTCTTTTAGAAATAAAATTAATTTTATGCTGATTTGTGTAAAATAAATTTCGGTTCCGGTTCGGTTAAATTCGGTTGTAATTCGGGCAAATTCGGATCGGGGCGTTTTTTCAACCGATGCGCCAACCTGAAGAGAAGAGATGAAAACCATAAGATGATGGAAAAAGAAAAACATTACGATAAAGTAAGGTCGGAAGTAAATAAAGGGTAATATAATCGCTTCGAGATTTAGATGTCTTCGAGATTTAGAAGACACTTCTAATAACATAATCGCTTCGAGATTTAGATGTCTTCGAGATTTAGAAGACACTTCTAATAACATAATCGCTTCGAGATTTAGATGTCTTCGAGATTTAGAAGACACTTCTAATAACATAATCGCTTCGAGATTTAGATGTCTTCGAGATTTAGAAGACACTTCTAATAACATAATCGCTTCGAGATTTAGATGTCTTCGAGATTTAGAAGACACTTCTAATAACATAATCGCTTCGAGATTTAGATGTCTTCGAGATTTAGAAGACACTTCTAATAACATAATCGCTTCGAGATTTAGATGTCTTCGAGATTTAGAAGACACTTCTAATAACATAATCGCTTCGAGATTTAGATGTGTCTAAACGGTGGTTCACAAAAGAATTTGGTAAGTCTAATGATGGTTCTTTTTTTACGTAAGGAGACTCATATATAACAATGACTATACAACAACGTTACTAGTTAACAATGCCTCCTCTTCATTGAAGTGTTCTTCTCAGACAATCAATAAATATAAGATACGGAGATTGAGAAATACTCTATCGAGATAATGAGATAGTCAAATGCCTGATGAAATGCAAGTTCAAGAAAATAAACCAAATTGGTGTTTTCCAAATTTGTAATTAACACTCGAAACAATGGGAGTGGGTGGGGGAGGACAGCTTTATCAACTTGTGATAGCGACACTTATAAATTGAGCGTCGTATTTCGTCTTAGCTAGTCCACATTGGTCGCCATCATGAGGATCTTATTGGCTTGCTTTGCTCTAGTCGTGGCCGTCCAGGTAAGTTCACTCTTGGTCAAACGACAAGTCTTACATCGAATTTTTTGTGAGTCTCTCTCTTGCTAGTACATAAAATGAAGACATTGTAAATACATAACTGGAAATAATATTCGAATCGTTGACTGACGCAGTACGTTTAGGAAATTTATACTTCAAAATATATTCATTAAAAATTGAATATTACTTAAGAATATATTATTCTCTATGTGGATAATATGAAGTTTAAAACTTTTCAATTCCTAATATTATTTGCAAATGATAGTATATGAGGTACATGATACCCGATAACTTGTTCAATATTTGTTATATGGATTGTCTTATAACAAATAAAACTATTTAACAAAGTGCATTCAAAGTTGAAAATGAACATTTTCGTTATTAGGCCCACATTAATATCGATGACCTCCCCGAGGCAGCCCGCTTCGTGGAACCAATCGGTGAGTAACGCTATCAACTTTTTTGTTTCTTTCCTTCTTTCCAAAACATAACTGAAAATATAAATAAAATTGATTGAAAACAACAGTTTTTGATTCTAAGTAAAGTAACATGATGGCTACAGATAGCAATATGTAACTGTGCAACATTGGCTGAAAATGTAAATGAAGGAATATTACAAATGAATTTTTACTTTATATTTCTTCTAAATTAATTTTAAACTTATCTCATTCCGCAAAACATAGTTAATGGCGGAAATTAATTTTCAAATACTCAAATTTTCTGGTCAGGAATCGAGTCCGTATCTAGTGTAGCTCGGCTTAAATTAATTTCGAAACCTCTTTAGTCCGTAATGTTCGATAATCCGTCATCTTCGGCAATGACCGTTTTAAATTTGTTTTTACGTCACACCCTAGACGTTTACCGAAATTAACGACCATTACTTCCATTATTTATGAAAAATTTGTGAATATCGTTAAATTTTATTTTAAATGTAAATGAGAAAGATATATAATTGGTAAATTACATTCATGGATAAACCCCGTTTTCAGAAAAAAATCTAGTCTTGGAAAAAAATAGCTAATTAGGCATGTCTCGAGTTGCAAGCAGGTCCTATGCGTCAAGTTAGGATTATTGAAATTTTACTGTATAAATAAATAAATAAATAAATTTATTGTCAAAAAAGATGTTACAATCAGCGTGTGACCACGTGACAGACTCTCCGGTCTCTCTAATTTAATCTCGGGAAGCAAGCAAGGGATCATCCTATCTAATCCGATCAAGGACCCTAAGGCAGAGGCGAATTTAATATTACAGCACACTCCTAAGATACGAATAAAATAGTTTGGTACGTGTTATAATGTTAACATAATACCAATAAATTTGTATTTAATAAAATACATAAGAGTTATTTCAGAAGTACGTGTGGATAAAAAACTATACAATATTCGGAAAAGATTGTTTATAAATGCTAACTATTAAAACAACACTAAATCAGAATTTTATTATATTAATATTATATAAGACGTTTTAATATTATTTCAATACTGTACAGTTATTATATATGTCGATCTTGAACTTTTTCGGCCAACTGAAATATGTATTGTTCACGCAACTCCAGTGATCTAAGGCACCAGAATAGATCATATCCGGAAACTCTACGTGCATGTGTGTGTGCAGGTTCTAGGATCCCCGACACATCCAGCGGCCGCATTGTAGGGGGCGCTTTAGCCACGAAAGGCCAAATCCCTTTCCAAGCATCTCTGCTCATTGACTCCAGCTCATTGTGCGGGGG
>NNCF01126638.1:218663-297822 GCA_002313205.1 Laupala kohalensis | reverse complement strand
TCATCAAAAACCGCCACATTTCGCCGACTACCCAACCCCGAGACTGTGACTTAATGTATGAACGATCCCTAATCAAAAATAATATGCGCCTATCTTTAAGATTTGTAATTGTTGTATCAATTCACTATATATTGTTGACCCATTCGCTAAGATAGTTCGTTGGTTGTGTAAAATATTTTCTTTTACAGACACCGTGAAAACCATCACTCTGGCCAGAGACAACAGCAACAACTACGCCGGAGTCACCGCTCGCGTCAGTGGATTCGGAAAAACATCATCCAGTAAGTTACTGATTTCGTAATTCACTCATTTCTCGCCCTTTCCTCTTTGTAGCGTTTCTCATCACGCACTGCTACGGTTCCATTTTCAAAATTATTATCTCCTATTGTTTACTCCTCCTTTGTCAAGACCAGCCGCTCGTCCTCCTTCCACTACCACCCCTACTCCGAGACAGTAAATCATGGTTTACACTTCATCAAAAATATCTCCACTAACTTTCCACGTCCATTGTTAGTTTAATATTAGGACGACCAGTGGCGGATTTATGGTGGACTCTTCATTGGACCTGTACTCCTAACAGATAAAATTGAAGTTGATAAATGGCATACTTTGTAAAAGTGTTACCAGATTATTAATAATACCAGAGTAATGAAAGTAAAAATACCACATAAATAAATATAATAATACCATATTAAAAACTTTAATAAATAATTTTTATTATTAATAACACCAGATTGTTAATCGTTAAACATTCATTTGATGCATTTCATTTAAAGGTAAAATTTGTATTGTAAAACCATAATTTTTAAACAAAAATGCTCCACGGTTAGCCCCACCCCCTTGATTACGGTCTGGATCCGCCACTGAGGACAACTAGAATTAAGTGAAACCCTTTAAAAATACGATAAAGAAAGACCCTAGAAGTTGATCTAACAACAAAACTAATGTGAAAGCAATATGTTGCAGGTTCTGGTGCTAGCACTGTGCTGAAATACGTCGACGTCAACGTCATCACCAACACCCAGTGTGCTCAGCTGTACGGAAGCACCATCTACGCGGGCAGCATCTGCACCAAGGATTTGGCTGGAACCATTGGAAACAGCTGCAACGTGAGTTTCCATCTATACTTGGCTTCCACGCATTCGAATAAACGCATATAGGACTCCCAAATTTACGTTCATATTCCAGTTTTATCCATACAATTACACAAATCCTTCTATAACAATAGTTATTGATAAAAGGATAATACTGCAATCAAATTGATTGAGATACTTCAGCTACGTATGTGTGTGTCTTCATTCAAATAAAGAACTACGCTCTTGCACATAACTGTAAACTTGCTTCAGTGAACTCGGTCATAACATCTTACTATGTACAAGATGTCGAGAAAAAGTCAATTTAAATAAATATTTCTTAAAATAATTTTATCAAATCAAATATGAAGGGCAAAAAATTAATTAACTCCGAAAATGTATGAAGGGAAAATTTGAATGATTCATCAATTATTCCATCTCTTCATTCAGGTAGCTTGCAGTTCTGAAGTTGGATGTAAAAAAAATGAGACAATGCTCATAATATGAAAAACCAATTATTTGAGACTATATTTCAATTACTGGAGAAAAAGCATTAAGTTATACAACTCAATAGATTACCAAATTATCAATAATGTTACCGTCACACCATCATGAAATATTAGGAATATGCCAAATTTTAATAGGAATTATTTGCTGAACCAATTTTTTAAAAATATATACACAAATTGGAGGTAATTATGTCACTCATTCGATCATGAAGTAAAGTGACAAGATCAACATAAAACCAAATTTTCATAATTTCTCGTAGACATATTTTCTTGCACGTCCTGCAACTAAACGGTAGCAATGCTTACGTCATTGATGTTTTGGCAGGGTGACAGCGGCGGCCCACTGGTGGACCGACAGTCCGGTCTCCAGATCGGCATCGTGTCCTTCGGCTCCTCCGCCGGCTGTGAGAGCGGTGATCCCAAGGGGCTCACTCGCGTCACCTACTTCATCGACTGGATCAGGAGTACCACAGGGCTCAACCTCTAAGTCCTACGTTGCGTCAATAAACACTCTATTCTACTGATATCTGCATCTTCTTTTTAATCCTAGCCTCTCAGAATTGCATCCTTTACACAGATAATACTCAATGGATATCCAATTCGTGTGTACTTGTTTGCTAAGGCCGGTATTATTCTATTCATATTTCTATGTTATATATCTATGATCAAATATATATGATCAAAAGTATGACCGCGTAATGCACAAGCTCTGATCATAGTTCAACTATGATCATATATCTACGACAAAGGCTCTCGCTGAGAGAACCTTTTGTTCAAATCTTTCATCATATCTTTGATCACAGATATGACATAGAAATATGCTTCTTTAATACCGGCCTAAGGAATAGTGGGGTTTTAAAATTTTGAGAGAAAATGAAGCGAAAGGTAAACAACATTCCAGATTGATTATAAGTGCAATTACACGCCCATGCACAAAAACACGAGTACATAGCACGGATTGACGAGATATTGTGGAAAGCTAGCATTCAACCTCAAACAAAAACCAATCATATCTCAACTTCATTATAATCAAATAAAGTACTCAGGTAATGTTATATCCCTAGTACATTTCTTGTGTACAAACCAGATGTTTTTTAAATCAATTACTCCTTCCACCATGAAGTATAAGTGATAGTCGGAAATATATCAAGCATTGACGTTGTCAATGTCAACAGTAAATGGGTCGATTTGCCCACGAAAAAAATCAGAAATTTATTAAATTTAATTTATAAATTTAATATATTTATGAAAAAGATATAAATAAGAAGAATATAAGAAACTAAAAAAAATAGAAAACAAAATCTTCACCTAAAAGGTGTGATTATGGAACAATCGTATTCTAAATTCGATGACAATACTATACACCTTTTTCGTTCGAAGATGAGAGAGTACACGAACCACTTCAGTGCGAAGTAACCACATTTGCTTCCCTGACACTGACAAACCACTTGCAATATTTTCCAGTGCAGCGACATTTTAACAACTCGTAGACAGCCGATCTCACGTTTACTCCGCGCTCCAACGAAGTGAAACGCAGCGATAATTGAGTTTGGTTAACGAAGATAAACGTCATCAACGTTCTTCTTTTCGACGTCAACATTAATATTGCTCACTGGTTAACCTCTCGTTTCGATGAAAGCTGAGACAATAAATTACGTCAACAGCAAGTGTTACCGAAACGCGCAAATCAAATAGTTCGCTTAACAGTCTTGACACACTAACCCGTTCATTAAACTTGGAGCGACTAATTCGTTGGCAGCGCGGGAGGCCGCGACACCCAATTAATGGTGACAAATGCGAAATTTAAATTTCAAGGGGAGCGAGCTGTGTTCACATATCTTTTAATAGAAAAGTGCGATCACAAGTACGAAAAATAGAACTAGGTTTGCTTTAATCATTAATTCTAAAAAACGATATATAACGATATTTCTTATCGTTAGGAGTATGTTGAAATGTTAAATCCATCTCTGCCTTAGTGCCCTTGATCGGAATTGGTGGGATGGTCCCTTGCTTGCTTCCGGAGAGTAAATTAGTTTATTGTCCTCCACGTGGTCATACGCAGTTTGTAACTGTTTTTGACAATTAAGTTTAATTATATAAGAAGAGGATAACGCTAAACATTGACAATACATATTTATGGCACAATTAAAACTTATTTAACATTTTAGGTCATTCTGCAAATTAAAGCTTGTGTATCAGGGACACTTCGAAAAATAAATATATATTTACATTATATATTTACATAGATAAACACATTCAGTTACACGCCCCCATATTATGGTAATATTATCATATTTGCCATTTAATATGGTACCTCCCAGTCTCATTATTATTTCTGAAACTTCTCTACCCAGTGTTTAAAACATTCTACGTGCGTTCTGACTGTAACATTCAGACAGATGCACTCTGTCCTTACATCATTGTCGCACTTCTACTACAACCAAAAAGTTTTTAAAAATATAGTGTGTTTACATTTATTGCTGAAAAATTATTAAGACACGAGATTTAGAATTGTCAGTCAATATTGTTTTGAAGTTTGTACACCCAGTTTTAAGTATGCGATAATTGTTCACAATTATGATGTACTTTTAACAAAAATCTAGAGGGTCATATATCAATCCAACAAATCTGGATATTTTTGCTATTATTATTTGCAGAACTTAATTTCATACAGATGAAAACTTATTGTGCCTTTTCAGCAAATATTACGTTTTCGCACGATAGATAGTAAATAAAAATTTCACGTGCAAAGTAATTAATCATTTTTTTTTTGTTATTTAAATAAAAATGCTGTGGATATGATAATAATAAACGAACTAAAAGANTGTGCCTTTTCAGCAAATATTACGTTTTCGCACGATAGATAGTAAATAAAAATTTCACGTGCAAAGTAATTAATCATTTTTTTTTGTTATTTAAATAAAAATGCTGTGGATATGATAATAATAAACGAACTAAAAGACGTTTCGAGAAAACTTAATATTTCCCCGCCAGTCCCATCAGCAATAATCACCTCGTTTGGGAAAGCTTTGAAGTACTTGAAATTTATGAATGATATATTAATAAGTGAATATTGTGAAACACTTCATATCCTGTTGAAAAATGATTAAGAACCACAACTCAAGAGGAGGAGTGATTCTACTCGATTTTCTCCAAGATACCAAATCAGCATTTTCTCCTTCGTTTGTATTATGATTAGTATTAGTTCATAAAGTTTACTTCCATGTCGCAGAAGAAATGCTTTTTTCAAATCCTTCACGAATCAGATGCATTTGCGTATGAAGTCTAATTGACACTCAAGATCACTACCTAAAATTTTTCAAAATCGATCAAAGCATCTAAAAATATTCTGACAATTTTTCATGTTTCTTTAATTTACTTGTTATTCCATGTCAATGCAAGTCGCATGATTTATTGTCCATTCTTATCTGTGAAAGTAATTTCAAGAAACGTTATAAGAAAAGTTACACATCTGACTTATAAAGTTANTATCTGTGAAAGTAATTTCAAGAAACGTTATAAGAAAAGTTACACATCTGACTTATAAAGTTATAAAATAAATTTCTTATAGGTATAAGTTTTAGGAAATTAAGTTTCGTATAAAGTAATGATAAAACGTTTCGTATAATATAAGGCAATGCTAATATAAATTTTAGTATAAGGTAGTTAGGAACTACAGTTATGATTCTCGAAGAGTTAAAAAAGCATTATTACAACTTCGTTTATTACAAAATCCTGTGAGGAAAATAAAATGATATGAACACCAGAGTCATAATACGTCTCACGCTTCAATAATCAAAACGTCAAAACAGCGTTTAGCCAGACATAAATATTCCCAATGACAAGAAAAATACGAAGAAAGAAACGGAATAAAGTGTTCGATATCAAACTCTTGGAAGTGGATCTTGCGACACGTGACCTGTTAGCAATCGATTGATGACCGCGCGGGCTGCATCTCTTCTCTCCCCTCCAACCGGTTGGGTCGCACAGCTAAACGTCTACGAACGATCAATTCAATTGCGATTTATGGCTGAGGAATTAAGCGCCGTTCGCATATCTCATTGAATCCTTGATCCTCGATAACCTCAGAGAAGTCTGTCTGGACGGCAGCCAACCCCCACCACGCCTCGTTTCAGGGGGGGGGGGGTAAGAATTCTAAAATGGATCATGGGATAACCCCGTTCACGCATTCCGATCAAGTGTAATGAATCAGTGAAGTTTCGAAATTTAAAGGAAAATAATTTTTTCTTAGGTAGGTTCCGCGTGATTTAGTACGATATCAGTAGTAGTATTGTGTGATGTTTGGAATATGACATGCATGATGTATGACATAAGGAAATTCGGTATGAAATTTAAAAATATTCTATGCCTATTTTGAAAAAAATTAACTTCGGACAAATTCTGTCATTAATTACTAACGGAACGAAATTCCCTGTCATTATAAAGTCTTCCAAAATAAATCAATTCTAATGATACTTTATTTACAATACAATACTGCATAGCAACCACATTGTCTCCAGTCACTCCTATCGTTACTGTCACCACCTTACTTGCATTTACAAAAGTAGAATACAAATAACTACAGAACACCATTTCATCAAATTCTACTTTTCTTGTTTACGTGGTGTAAATAAACTGCCTGTCCACTCTTTCGTAGCGTCAGAATAACAAAAAGTATCTTAATTGTTGTGGTTTCCGTAACGCTTCAATACTGGCGTAACTATCCAGTCGAATCATCATTCATTCATATTCGAGGGTTCATATCTATTGACGAGTTATTTCTTAAGGAATTTCATAATTTGCATCTAAAATGCACTTCACGCCGAATTGCCGTCTATGTCGACCCCAATGTAACTTCCTAAAATTCATGGAGAGAAGAGCTTCACAACTTCTTACCCGTCGGTACAAGAAGATGTGACTGCCTTCGGCCGTTAGTATCCCCGGACAATCTCTTTAGTCCGGCATTCTATAATCCTGAATGGTGTATAATCCGGCTATTTCCGCAGTAACAGTTAATTTACAAAATCAAAATCACGTTTTCGATATAATTTCATGTCACGTCCTAGACGTTTACCGTTACCGACCTTTCCTCTATGATTGGTCTATACCATTCAATTTTTCTTTGTTTTCAATGTAAATGATACATACGATGCATAATTCCATTCAACAGAGAAATTTTGTATAGTTTCTCGTTGTAATTATATACTCTTCGTCATCTCTTCTTCTTCAACCTCTCCTTTCTTTTCCGCCTCATTTCGACTCTTCCGACAGCGTCGTGCTATCCATATGGAGAAAGCAAATGTCCTTTGACTGATTAACTTCTCCCCTCCGCTGCCATAAGCTCGTCCCTCCCAGTGCGTCTTTGGAAGAATATGAGCGCCGATGTCTTCGTCCTGTGGCCACTCTCCCACTGCACCCACGATGACGCGGGCGACGGTCACCTCCCGGTGTCCATACGCGGTGAAGTGCCCCACCAAATGCTGGTATTGATTAGTTTTGTTGTTGCGCACTTCACCAAGTTTCGCCGAATGGTACCGACACCTCGAAGACGGTTACCTTGAGATTCCGCCGGACGACGAGGTCAGGGCGGAACGTATACAACTCCCATTTATTCATTACTAGCTGATTACCCCGCGTTTCTCGGGATTTTTCTTAGACTAATGTTCTTTTACCCAGGAAAAATAAAATCAATCTATATTGTAAGATCAAAATACTTTTACTTACTGGTTTTCAAAAACATGTCCAGTATCCTCATTCTTTAATCAGAAGATAAATTGACGAGTTTAGGTTATAAAATAAAATTAATTTGTTATTATTAATAAAATTACAATAATATATGGCGAATACTAATTAATTTTATTTTAAGACCTAAACTCGTCAATTTGTCTTCTAGTTTAATATAGGGGTCAATAACTACACATCGTTCTAACTTTTCAACTTCATAATAATACAAATTTATTACAAACTTAATTGCATACACTACACCATCTTGCGGGAAACGTGCCGGTCGAATTTTCGCTTCCGACGCATGATGCAGTTGCACCATTTCACAAAAATTCTTCTAAAATCTAAACCATTCATCGAAATTTTACGATTATAGATTTTTTTATCTTTGTTAAATTCACAAAACAAATAATTAATTAAATTATGATGATTTATTCTTAAATTACACTCTTAAGTTGAAGTATGTTAACTTTTATATTTTTAATAACGTTTTATCGATAATTTGGGTTAATTGTTGTTGGAAAAATCCTCCATAATCCAATCCAGCCAAAATTTGTTCGGAAAAATGTAGGCAGATTAAAGAGGCTCTACTGTAGTGTCTACTGTACTGTACTGTACAACCAGCTTATAATAAACGACTTGAGTTGATAAAATTAATGTGAAATGAAATGCATCTCGTGGCGTCTGCACAGAATCGTTGCAGTGACAAAACAACCACTTGAATCTTGAAAGATAAGAATATACTAATTTATCTCGCACATCCTTCCACAAATTGAAGAAGAGATTTAAAACAACTGCTTGCTAATTGGATCAGAAGAGAGTGCGTCACTAGTTAGTACACAAGAGCAACATATTTCAATAAATTTGAGTATTCGTCTGTGTTCAAGATCATTCGATACAAGCATTAAAATTCCATAAAAAGATCAGACTGTCTTTCACTAACAATGGGTGTTAATTAGCATCATATAACGGTGATGATGAGTTGCCGAGTCGTAATAATTCCGACGCCTAATTTAAAACCATTTGTCAATGCACAAAATTGGTTTTCTACACAATTTTGTGTAGAAACATTTTTTACAAAGTTAAATGCATATCATTTAAATTTTTATAAAATCTAGTGTGCTTTATAACATTTGACACTCTGACGATACGTCTTTCATATTTTAACTCGAATAATTATGGTTGAACATTGTTTTAAAACAATCTCATTTGTAAATCAACTAGTTGAAAAAATATAACCAATAAAAATAAATTCAACCGTCCCTAATATCGTAATAAAAATATCTCAAATTTGGAGGAGCTATTCTTAAAGATCGATGCAGACGTATCGGAAGGTATAGGTGATGTTTATTGAACACTTGAAAGTTAAAACATGATTGAACTTGTGCAAGAGATTAGTAACGGTAGGAGAGGAGACATTTTTCTTTTCCCATTTATTTGATCATAAATCATCAGGTCCCTCCGTGTACAACTAAGTCATTACAGGGTTTCTTACCTATAATTATTCCCTTAATCTCTGTCTTCTCTTGTCATATGTTTCCTCATTCCCACTTGCCTTAAATTTCAATCATCTAACTTTTATTGTTCATAATTTTTCACTACTTTAACAAAATTATTAATTTAAAACTAATCAAAAAACTGTTACAGAAATTAATCTTTGATTTTCCTTATGTCAACTTCATAGCGTTACTTTTTTATCCTGCCTCGGTGACATTCGTGTATCTTAAAACGTTCATATTTCTCTTTCGTGTTAATTAGTGATCTCTTGTTGTTAATATTGAATTATTTCCATTTTCTAAGCTCCTTGAAGTAATCACCTCTTTATTTTCATATAACGTCGAGTATATGACGTACAAATTTACTCTGATTCATTTATTTATTTTTTTATTTTATGCCTTTTGGCGAGGTTCAGGTGGTGAGGCCTGCTCTTCCACCTAACCGTTGGAATTGGGAAGGCGAGATGTTCATCGGTTGATTGCGCACAGGTTCGGAAGACAAGTGTACGTATCATTTATAACTATTTTTTATTTATAAATTAAATATTAGCTGACCATAGTGAATAATTCGTACGCACAGTTAATTTCAACAAATAGGCAAATATGACCCGAGTTAGTTTTAATGTATCAAATTACTAGTGAATTTTTTGTACTCAAGGACATGTCAAACGTCGTTTGCGTGACTGCTAATGAACTTATAACAATTCGAATTGAAAGAAGAACTTCAAAACAAACAGTGAATAGTCACGATATAAGATGACGATTCCCCAACACACCAAAAAACATTCTTTGTAATAACACCCCAGTATTGACAATCGACATGGATGGGGTTAGAGAGATAAAGTATACAACAAGTCAAAGTTGAGTAGAGTTAATACGTATTACTCTAACATTATTACTTATTATAATAATTATAATATATATTAATATAACGTATAACTAGGCCAGAAAAAAATAATAGTATGAACAATAAGAAAAAATAGCACGTATTCAAATAATTTTGTCTTAGTAAATCTATATTAGTACTTTAACAATGTAAAGATAAATTATTTGCTAGTCAGTTTAAATTAATTATATTTAATATTAACTTGACGATTAAAACATATTCAATCGGATAATTTTGACTCATAACATTTTTTACTCAAATCAATACTTAAACATTACAGAAGCAATGATACAGAAAGAAGCACTAAATCATTGATCTACTCTTCTATACAAATGGATTTAGAGAAAAAAGTCCTACAATTGATTCTGTGTACAATATCATTACATCTTATGTATCAAACGCATGAGTATTCGATCTGTTGAGTCCAGTTACCGACCTCTGTATGCACGTGAAGAACAGCGCGATCAGTCGGCGTGGGATGTGTTGGCTCGTATCCACACGTTGCGGACGCAGCGAGGCGAGAGACTCAGCGCAGCAATCGAAGAACAAATCTCAATGAACTGCGTGGCGAAATAGTACAAACCAGTGATGTGTCGAACGTAACATTTATCTCAAATCCTATTTCGAACCCCGAATAACAAATCCAGAAATTTATTTCAGTCATTTATTAAATAAATAAAAAGAAATAAATAATTAGTGGCGATACTCAGAGCGCGGTCTGCTCCTCCGCCTAATCACTAAAGCTTAATTATTTAAATATGAAATGTTCGTAAATATCTAAAGCTATATTAAAATATATCAAAAATATGATACATCGGTTGAGTCAGTAAAAGTAAACACCCCAAACATCGTCTGTGCGAAAAAAGATATCCAAATGTTCTTTTCACGAAGATAAGTCGTTGGGGGACATTGACATATTGTCTTTTAGAGTGAATACTAAAAAAATCCTTATACAAAGTGCCGCTAATATAAGTGTTTCACCTTGCCTCGGCGAGGTCTCCAGAGCTGCGTGAAGAGCGTACAGATTTCTTTGTCACGACACAAAATATTCAATTCTTCACGATGCTGCTTTTCTATAGTTATTCGTTCAAATTCTATAAATGATACGGTTCTTTTTTCACGGAAGTTAAATATAAAAATCAATGAAATTATCGAAGTATCTCTGCAACTAAAAAATAATAATCATTTGAATACGTGAAATGATTAGCCCAATGAAACAGATTATCTCGGTAGATCAGCTATTCGTTATCATTATTCGTCAAGAGGATTTCGCTTTTACTGACTCGGCTTTTATGCTGGCACTTCACTTGGCGTTGCGGTATTTGTGTAGCGTATTCGTTGTATTTGGCAAAATATTTGACGTATTCACAAACATGCCATTCTCACATGGTCCAAACTCACAAATAACACGATAATGCCAAATATGTGTTCTTATACCAATGATGGGCGTGATGTATTTGTTATAATTCAAGAAATGTTTATACTGTTTCGTTAAATATAAGTTCCAGTCCATATTAAATAAATTGTAGAATAAGAGAAGTCAAAATATAGTCAAAGAACCAGAATATCAACAAATCTCGATCACACGCGCTCTACCGAGAGAAACACGCAAACCAAGTGTGGACGCAAATATTTGCCTTATTTGAATCCTTTGATGTGCAACTAAAACCCGACAAGAAGACGGATAGGGGTGTTCGCGTGTTTGCGTATTTGCCACAGTGGAGCAAATACATCGAAGCATATCTACACTTGGCCGTGTTAGAATACGGAACGCCAAGTGCCGGTATCAGAATATCACACACCTCAGTATATGGCATACAACAATACATTTAAAACATAAGAAATGACAAAAGGACCATCAGCTAAAGTTATATAATACAAGTTAAGAATCTTCCATCAGAATGAATACATTTGGTCTTAGAAATATTTATTGGTATATTTTATATCTCTAGCGAAGGAGCAACTCTCATGCAAATGGTAATTGCTCAGACGAAAAGTAAAAAAAATATATGTTGCTATCGTTTAAACAGGTTCTCATTCGAAACAAGGTTGAGACGTCTTATTCAGGATAGATTAGTCAATACTTCAAAACTACAGAGATGTGGATATTTTATTATTTTGTTGCCCCAAATAAAATTAAGCCCTGTTTTAATGAACTGTTTTACACGCAAAAGTCGTGGTTTTCGAGTTTATTTGAGGTGTTTATGAAGGATACTTTACAAGCCCATTTCGCAGCTTTGTTAAAGCGTGCAGCAGAACTTAAAATGTAGATCAAGTTCCGTTATTAATATCATAACACGTTGAGCAAAATAACTGTAAAGGAAAAGAAATGACTAGTGTTAATTGACTCCCCGGAAATCAAAGTTGACATGTATTTTGAACACGCGTTTCAATGATTACTGGTGTTTATCATTATCTTGGACGGCAAGGAAATGAGAAATGATCTTACAACAACTGTATGAACATACTAACACAATAAAGAAATGTTACAGGTACTTTCATACAAGCATTCGATAAAATGGTTTTGGCGATTGATGTTTTCAGAACAGACTACACCATTTGCTGCTATTTTTTTCTTTTTATTTGTGTGATCAAATACATAATTTCAAGGTTTCATGGGTTTATCTCCTCGATCGGATAGCAGACATAGTTAATATAACGTACTGAATGAGTATCTTCAATTTGGCTTAACGAGGTATTGACTTTTTTATTCGCGTGTAGAAAACATTCAAAACAGAAAATATTCGTTCGAATTCGTAGTATTATGAAAAACTTCTGAAATAAATTCTATACGGAAATGAGACAATAATAGACTTAGACGATCTTTTAATCCCACAATATATTATGTCAATTACATCAAATTTTTAGATGTACTCGAGGGGAAAAAATAGAAAACGTTCAATTATTGATTGCTAAATGGAACATAATACCGCAAAAATATTTCTAAGTCAGGGAAAAATTGTATTTCGCGACCTATACAAAGTTATTGTCTAAAGAACCAAACCGCAACTGTTTTATTTTCGTGACATATTGTTTCTGACATTTGTTGAAATCGTTAAAGGGTCTGTAATATTATTGTGAAATAAATTGTAAAACACCTTACGATGAATTTCACGATTCCAAACGTTACACAACGGAGTTTTCTTCACAAGTGCGAATCCACGCGAAGAGGAGATAAACTGCTGAGTATGGAAGGAACAGTGGGAAGTTGCCTGTGGGAGGACAGGTTTGGTGAATGAGAGTCTCCCCTCCAACGCAGATTACGTTCAGTTGCTTTGAGAAAGGAACAGCATCATAGCATTGCGTTGTAGATTTAAGACGTACACTCCGGAGAAGAGTAATGACCACGAAATCCCACTGTTTCAATTCTCCGAAGTTAATTTTTTTTTTCATTTATCCACAAACATTTTAATTCCGGCAGATCGACGTGAACTTCAGCTACGCGATTGAAAACTGAATGAAAATACTGTAAAGTCTTATAGAAGGAAATCGCTTTAAAACATTTTGTAGTTAAATTAAATTAAAAGATTTTGTAGATATTAAATTTCTACATCCGACGAAAAAAATATTGTTTCCGCACCTATGGGAGCGATTACTTTCGTCTTTCCTGTAGCAATATGACCAGCACAATTTATTTCTGTATCAGTAAACATTAACAAGGAATTGCACATTGTCTTCACATTTCACATACAATTGTGACTGAGCATTTTTCGCTTATAGTATATGTTTGTATTTAAGGAAACTAATACTTTGTGGAGTCGGCTAATGTCTAGTTTCGGAATTGACACTAGCAGTGAAGTTTTGCGGGGAAGTGTTGTCACCTTCGAACCCACTCCGATACAATATTCCGCAACATCTCGTAAAAGAAGTCATTCATAACTGTAATTGCGAAACATTATCTCATAGAAAACGTTATCTTTACGTCATGATCGAATTTAAGAAATGTTTTCGTACACAAACATTTCAACTCCATACCAATTGTCGTCTTGAATTCTATGGAATACGTGGCATGGAAAACGGAAAAAGTAATTGACGAAATTATTTAAAATTCCAAACGTCGCTTCTTACGGGTTACTGCAAGGAAAATCAGAGCATGGTTAATATTAATGAATACAAGAACAGAAAAACTATTAAATTTTTCCGCTAATCAGCTTATTACTAAAACTCATTACTAATGAGTCAACCAGAGTTCAATTGCGTTACGACAGTCGGATAATCCACTAGACCTACAATCTGCGTGACCAAAAGGTAGATGCAAAATTATGTAAAGGCTGCGAAGAACATTGTTTTCAAACACATGACCTAAAAGAGAAATGAAAACCAAAGGATTCAGAGACCCTAACTATGAGTTTCGTTTAAAAAGTTTTCTGTGTAATATTTTTCCTCCCACCTGTATTTTAAACAATTTGTAATTACGCACATATAAGTATATAATACTGAAAATTCTGTGCAGTTTTGAAAGTTTTTTTTTTTTTTTGTATTTAATTTTTGAAATAAGCAAAATTTAATATGACAAAAGTAGAGAAAAACAGGAACTAACGTATGAATTTAGAATATTACGTAAGATCTCCAGGTGACGCCGGACAAAATGAGCAAAAAAATCCAAACCTGTTGACAGCTGTTTTAATACCCTCTGTAGGGTTATAAATTAATTAACAGTACCAATTTTTCTTTGAATGTTGATGTAATTTTTTGTGCCTTTGTTTACGAATGGATTTTCTTTTGTTTTGTTTTATGTGTGAATTGTTTTAAAATTCTGAATGTGCAATAATGATTGTTCTAAGTTTCTTTTCAAATCCCGCGCAACTCCGCGTATTTCTGCAAGTACGTGATAATAGTTTGTGAATATATTGTCCTTTGTCTTCCTATTCTCTCATGCTGTAGCCGGCGTATGTGGGAAGCCGTTTACGAACTGATGACAATTCGAAACTAATTTGTATTTTAAAGGAGGTTATAGAAGAAATGTTGAACAGATAAAACGCACGTAATATTACACCGAGTTCAGTGACCTGAAAATTATCTTAGTAATGTTTTTTTAGTTGGTTGAGTACAACGGGGATGAAACGGATTTTTACAAAAAATTACTTTTTAAAATGGTATTTATGTAGTTTAAAGTATATATAAAATTTATACTTCTGAAATAATTTTTTGTTTTATTAAATACAAATTTGTTGGTATTGAATTAATAATATAACATGTACCGAACTATTTTTATTTTTAGGAGGCGTTGAAATGTTATATCCGCCGCTACCTTAGGGTCCTTGATTGATGAGATGGTCTCTTGCTTGCTTCCGGAGAGTAAATTAGTTTACTTACTCCACGTGGTCATAGGCAGTTTGTAATTTTTGTTTTTTAACAACAATATTACTACTTTTTTTATTATATCGTTCAGCTCTCTTCCGGGCCGCGATCCTTCCGGTTTTTCTAAACCACGAATGAACCGAATTCATCAATTTGACTCCATCTGAGTAATGCGCATCGATCACCACTCTCGCCTACAGAATCCAACACTTTCGCTCGCACCGGAGGACCAGCAGCAGCCTTCGCATTGTGGACATAATTTGCATGGCGGGACACTTTCACCCTTCGGACGCGACGCCTCGGGTGCGACACTCCGACAGCAGAACCTGATGACGTAATCGCGTCAGTGGTTCAACGCAGAACATTACCAGACCGTAATCAAGGAGGGGGTTAACCCGGGAGCAATTTTGTTTAAAAATTATGATTTCACAAAACAATTTTAATAAATATTACCTTTAAATAAAATGCATGAAATAAATAATCAACAATTAACAATCTGATATAATGAATAACAATAACAATTATTTATTAAAGTAATTAATATGGTATTATTAAGAATATTAGTACGGTAATATTAGTTTTATTAACATGGTATTATTAAGAACAACAATAACAATTATATTATTAATACCAATAACAATTATAACTAACAACAATTATTCAACTGGTAAAACTTTTACGAAGTATGCCATTTATCAACTTCAATTTTATATGTTAAGAGTTCAGGTCCAATGGGGGGGGGGACTACAGCCTCCTTAATTCGCCACTATCTATTACAAATACGTTTATAGTTTGACATTTCCTCTTCTGAATGGAAATAATATAGAGAAACAACCTGAGTTTTTACAAACATTTTAATTTTGAATCAAATTAAGAAAATTCTCATGACATTATTTAGAAAAGACAAAAACCAATTGTAAAATAACCATACAAATCAAACAATGCATTTCGTCTCTATAGTGAGATATCGTCAGGTGAGGTAGTTCGTCCTCCCAGGGGACTTCTAGTAAGTACGTGTTTGACGAACACGGGGCCCCGAGCTGAGTCTGGCATTGCTTCCACTTACTTGTGCCATGCTCCTTCCTTTCTCTTTTCCTGACCTCGCTTGGTCACCTCTTTTTCTTTTCGATCCCGACGCTATTAGGGCTAGAGTGTCTTTCATTTTCCTCATTTTTGTCCCATCCTCATTTTTTGTCCTATCCCTCCCTTCATTTTTTCGCCTCAATGTTTTGATGTGTTGTAATTCAGGAGGGTTTTTAGTAGGTATGGTTGAGTCATTCGGCGAGTCCCACACGCGGGGAGAGTCATGTTGGCTCTCCTTAGTGCGTAACTGCATTTTCCCTACCTGTACAAGTTTTTAGGGCTCTAATGACCTCGATGTCGACGAGCCGTAAAGCCACACAAAAAAAGAAAGAAAAAAAGTGAGGTAGTTCGTCTCCAGCGGGTGGCTGATTCACATTAGTAGCACGAGACGTTATAGCATCAAACAATACGTCACGTCTAAGCACCAAACAATGTTACAAGAATCCAAAGATAATGCACTTTTTGAACATATAATTAACGTGGGACCAGCAACGTAGTCAAATCACCGAGGTGTCTCTGTTCTTTATTATTATTCTAATTGTTTTATAACACGACAATATGAATAATAACGAAGAAAAGACTCGATTTAATTTGTATTTATCAGTCAATAGAGCAGTACAAACAATATTCAAGAACTCGTCTGATTTGCAGAAGAGCATGTACAAACATGGCGAACGAGCGAAACGGTTTCGAGATTATTCGTTTCATTTCAGAAAAAAGTTAACTAGTTCTCTTCAATTCCGGTGACCTATAGATAAAACTGATGTAAAATACTACGGAAAATTTACCTACTCTAATCAAAGTAATATTCTATCAATTTCGTGATTTAAAAGTTGGTCTACATTTGAAAAAAAAGAAGAGTTTTCTCCATAAGGCACAATGTATTGCACCATCAATTATAATTGCAATTATTTCATTTAAATGGACGGTGAAATTTTTCAAGTGGATATCACAATAAGTATATGTTAGTCTATTTATGCCAATTTCAGATATTTTAGTGTTTTGATCAAACCTATGCACTGAAGAATTGAAATACACGTTGCAATGTCTATCATTACTATCGGATTTTTTATTATAGACCCTGGACTTCTAATAGCTATGGAGAGTACAACAAGATCGCAGAAAAACACAGTTACCACCACTGGATTTGTCATTTTGTTTTGCACATACACAAGTGAAATTTTTTTGTTTTAAGACTGAATACAAAAAATATTTTTCCTTGAAATGTTTCAAAATCCGTGATATTTTTACTGTTTTTGCCGATACGTCGACTTCACTATATTTTTAAAACTAAAGTGCCAAAAATAATTCTCATTCAGCGCATGATCGCCGCTATATTTGTGACAACGTTTATTAATTTCAAGCTTCTACATACAAAATATAATGAGTCATTAATTTTTTTTTTAAACATTGCTAAAAACGTTTAGACACATTATTAAGGAATAAAATTTATACTGCTGATGTAATGAGGAGATAAAGTATTGATGAAGGTTAATTTTCGTAGCCACGTGTTGTACGCACAATACCACACAATGAAAAATTAGACCCTTCATTGTGAGGATAAATATTTGTGGTCCAAACAGTTGCAGGATTTTATTTCAACGAAGTGCCGAAGATTGTCGAGAGTCTCATAATTATTTTTTAAAGTCAAAACGCCTTGAGAAAGCAGAGGAGAACACGCTCAGTGACTTCCCTTAGTCTACGTCGCCGAAGGAAGTGTGCAAAGTATTCTTCAATGAGATTGACCTTTCAAAGTAGCTTAATTCCTCAGAAGACGCTATCTGGAAATGAAAGTTGTCCATGTATGAACACGTAAAATATATGGACAAAACCCAAATTTATCTGGATGGATTTATCGTAACATTTTTTTAGTTTCTGGATATTGTTACATAAATTTTATTGTAAGCAATAAAATCCACGTTTCACAATAAAAAATGTAACAATTATTTTAAGGAAGTTTGAATTTGCAATTAACAAATCATCGGTGCAACCACCTTCAAACATTTCACGCACGTTACTGGTGAATTTTTTGTTTAATCTTACATTGGTTCTTGTTGGGCATTATAAAAAAAATTCTTGTTGGACATTAAATAAAAAAGAAAATCATAGGTTAAACGAAATTAATTTTATCGCCTAAAACTGCTCTTGTCGGCAATGACGACATTGGTAGTTCAACAAACATACATTCAAGAACTAAGAGAAGTGCGAAAACTACGCGACTTGGTTATTGGTCTAGAGAGAAATTTAATTACGTTCATAGAACTAACGATCATAACTTTTCCTCCCAAAACGATTCTGAACAAAAATAAATTGCTAATTTCTTAATTTGATTTGTAAATTCACGTATAGGTAAAAATTCGACATCCCAGAATCCAAATTTATTTCGGTCTACATTTGTATCAGATTTCTTGAAATTACGATGCTGGAGTAAGTTATATCCGCTTGATTCGAAGTTAATACCAAAGCTTCTAAATCGGGATCAGTCGTAAGATTCCAGAAGGAAATGGAAATGGGTTGTGGGTAGTACGTGCCTCGCTGTCAATTGTGGGTTTTGAAACCGGGTCAAAAATTCCTTATTGAAATGGAAATCAGGTATCGAGTGAGGAAAAAATATTTTATTCTCACATACGACGAACATTAAAATAGTAAAAATTGCTCTCGAACAGTAAGATGATTTTTATAACTGATAAGACATCTATTATGGCTATGTTTTCTACCGGAAAAACATTTATAAACACACATGTTCACATTCATACCAGGAATGTATTACATTTCAAACACCTTTATTCCGTTTTACTAGTAATTTTACAGATAGATCGATTTTATGTGAAACTTAATAACTATATCAGTTTATGAAGAAGTGACAGTAATATACACTAGTTTTACTTACCGATAAGTTGGACAGGTACACGACAAAGAATGGTATCTGCAAAATAAGAAAACGAGTTATAAAAATTTGAAAACTTCGCAAAAGGCGCAAAAATTAAAATGAGAATAATCTTTTAAAAGTAGTTTTAAAACGTTGCTGGATGCAAAACAGAAACATCGGATGAAAGCAGATGCAAAGCACAAGAGTGTATAAGAGGAAGTATACGCGCATCATGATGCAATGAAGAAAACAGATTCATTAGCTGATGCCTCAGACAGATTCACACATAATGATGATGAATAGTACAGAGACATACAAATTTATCACAGAGTCAAGCTGTCCTAACATAAGAAGAAAACAAATATACACCCGTCACGTTACTTCATATCACGAAAGACGCGCACAATGGAATATGTTGGAGAGTCACACATGTAGTTATTACATTGGTAGAATAAATGAACTTTTCTTCGATAATGTAAAGAGAAAAACAATACGCACCCCGGGTTTGAAATTAATTTAAAAAATACGTGTGTGGATATAAAACCTGGCAGAACATCGTCCTGACGAAAATTACTTTTTTAAATTTAAACGCTTTATCTACTACAATACCAGAGACTCGTTGAGAAAAAAATAATTTATTACCATAATCCGAGTTTTCTCACTTTTAACAAGAAAGTTTTTGAAACTTGATTAGATTACTCAATGTGATTATCCTCTACGAAGTTATTACAGAGTTTTATCTTCTAATTTCCGAACCTAAATACCTAATTGCAAGCTGTGGCGGATCTATGGGGGCTAAGNAGAGACAGGTGCCCCCCATTGGACCTGAACACTTAACAGATAAAATTCAAATTGATAAATGACATACTTCGTAAAAGTGTTACCAGATTAATAATTTTTATTGGTTATAATTGTTATTGTTATTAATAAAATTAATAATACCATACGAATAAAGTTAATAATATAATATTAATAACTTTAATAAATAATTGTTATTAATAATACCAAATTGTAAATTGTTAATTATTTATTCGATTAATTTTATTTAAAGGTAATATTTTTAAAATTTGTGCTGTAAAACCATAATTTTTAACAAATATTCTCCCTGGTTAACCCCCCCCCCCTTGATAACACTGATTGCAAGGTAATTTACCACTCAAGGAACTACAGAGATTTCCAAAACATTTGAAACGTCACGAAAACGAAACACCATAAAATAAACATTAAATGTGTGGGTCCTTGTGGCTAGAAATTCCTTTCCAACACGTACTCTGCTGTTGCGAAAGAACCAAGTCTCAATGCCGATTCGATGACGGCCAAAGCAGCTGTGCTTTGATGTCAGATGCCAGAAAACATTCTCTTTGAGAAATCATTTTAATCACCGAACATATACTAATGGGATGCATGTCTTAATATGAGGCAGTAAAATAAAAAACTAGTGGTGCAATAAGTATTTCTTAGATTTTATCTTCGGTTCCGCTGTTGCAAAATTAGTTCCATGTATCTTGACGTTGATTCCCATTTATTTAAAGAATTGTTGAGGCAGCATGAGTTGTTATTATTCGAGCGCATCAGCGACTCCTGGGACCTGTTTCACAAAAGTTCAAGTTTGTAAATGACAAGAATATTTTCACAAGTTTGTAAAAATATCCAGTTATTAGCGTTTCACAAAGGTACACTTGTAATTACATAAGAATTCTTACAATTTTACAAGGGATTTACTTGTAACCCACTAACATTGTTGGGTTACTCACTATTGTAGCTGATAAACTCGTAAAATAAACTTGTTACCAACCCAAGAATTTGTTACCTAGCTATAAACGTAGGTTAACCGTGTTACAAGTGTCATTTTATTTATATGAGGCGGTCAAATTCTTCCTCGGAAGATGAAGAGGAGCTATTCATTAATTCGAACATTCAGGGAAAGAGCGAACTTTACATTTGTGTCGGTGCACGAAATTTAATGAACGCTTTCGAACGACGTCTGTAAAGATGGCAGAAAAAGAGGGACGTATTACAAAAACTTATTACATGATCACAATCGGATTTATTTTACTATACATTTTAATTTAGTTATTCGTCATTATTTTAGCCCAGTTATTATTATGTAGCTTGGAATAAGCTTCAAATATTTTTAATAATACGTAAAAATCTATCACTTCCAGTGTATCTCCCATAAAGTATACTAATGAAAGTTTTTAAAATTCCAAATTTGACATTATGTAAGGCAGAATCAAATGAGAAAGACTGGACTGTCCGAAAATACTCGTTACTGAGAAGAGTGGAGATACTCCACTTGTTAGTTACAATCGTTTTGTTAAACGGGACCCTGATGCAGCGGTTGGTGTGCTCTTCCATGACCGCTTAGGACAGTGGTTCAAACCCCGGTAGATCCAGGTACAATGTGTCATAATCGAGAAAACGTGTCTTTGAACATATATGTACTCCTATTCCCTTTGATATTCCCCTATAATGATCTGCATTTCATCTCCTGAAATTTATTTCGGTTTCTGTGAACCGCCGGAGAAGAGCTTGCTAAAGGAAAATTGACTGCGCAACATCACCATCGCGGAATCTCCCCACAGGCTAAAGATTCTCTAAAATAAGTCATTGAAATGCAGTCGTAATTGACATGGAGACAAGTAAATTATAATATTGTTTTATTAATTTAACAAAACATTTTGGTCTTCTGACATCCATCATCTCCCTTCATTCTTACTCCTTATGTTTCTAGAAACCCCCTGACGCAAAAGTACGGGTTGTCGCACACAATGCCTCATAATAAACTGCATGAGAAATAATGAAAATGATGCATTACCTCCCGGCAGACTGGAGACCTCACTTTTTATAGAGATGCCCGAAGGACGCAGGATCAAGGAGTGATTCTTCCATTTGTTTCGTCCTACACATCCTCTCAATAGGATTACGAGGCTAAGGAAGAAATTGGACGTTCGTAAGACAGGTACTTTTCCGTCTTCACTTGGATTAACTACTTTAACATTCAGGCCTTATATCCAGCTTCCGGATCCGAAGAGGACGATATATTGAATATTTGCCTTTGTAAGTATTCGTAATTGTGACCTTCCGATTCAGTACCATTCAGTTTACAGTTCCTACCCCATTGATAATGCATTAATAATGCATTAATAAGAAAAAAATCAATACGACATATTGAAGACTAGTACAAATTATTAACATGTTCCTTCACAGGAACACGAAATTAAAAAACAATACTCCGTTCATGCTCATGTTTTTCTAAATATCTTCATGTGAATTACCATCTAGAATCAAGACCAAAAATTTGTCATGAGTTAAGAACTGAAGAAGAAGAATATGTACGAAAACAAACATGTTAATGCTTTCTGAAGCGAAGACATAAAAATCCTTAGAAAAGAAACAAAGTAAATGTGTGCATTGTCGACGGCCCGGGAATGGAACCTGGTTCCTCCTGCTCTGGCCGCAGGCCTCGACTCCTCAAGCCCGTACGCAATATCCACCTGGCCTGTTCCAGTGAACCTGGGTCAAGAAATAAGTGACCACTAGCGGTCCCCGAAACAGACCAGGTGTATGTTGCGTGAGGACTTGAGGAGTTGAGGTCTGCGGCCAGAGCAGGAGGACCCGGGTTCGAACCCCGGTTCGTCGTAATTTTCACCAGACCACTGACAATGCAAACAGTCCTCCACGAGTTGGTATTCGGAAGTTGTGAGTTAAAAATGAAGTGAATGTGTCAAGAGATAGCAATTACAACTGCTTTTATTTGATTCCAGTTCTGTTAAGTTGCTTTGAACGGAGTCTTAAGTGGTTAAACTGTTTGTTAAACTGTTTCCCTTAGGAAGTGTTCATTTAATTCGCGGCCCGTGAACCAGAGACGTCGGAGCCTTTAGCAGCAGCAGCAACACAAGCGGAGGTGATGGGGGACGTAGCTGGAGCGTTCGCCGTGTGAAGGCCGCGGCCAATGACGGCGGAGGCGGAGTGGGAGGGTCAACACGTGCTCATACTCTCTCCGCCGCCATCACCCCGCCCCCGCAACACTTGCCCGGCGGCGGCGGCTCAGCGCTCTCAAGCGACTGCTCAAACACCTGGCGCAAGCACCGGTCACATACTCAGATTCGTGGGATCGAACCATGAGCCATAGATCGCGGCGCAACATCGACGGACTCGCTGTGAATGAATTGACGTCGACGCCCCACCGGTGGCGCAGGTGGTAGTGTTGTCACTCATCACTAAGTCATCCCGGTAAAAATTTGTAGTTTTTCACATTAATGTTCCATTTCATATATCTGAAAAGCAACCTTCCTTCCTCTATCCAGCTCCTCCTAGTATAAAAAAACTCTTAACTATTACTAACTACTTCTACTAACTCCTCCACGTGGACCAAATTGTTGGTAAACCCATCTAACCGACCCACATATTAACAATGACATACCACCCAACTCATAACTCCTATCGCTCCATGTTGATAAGCTTCAATAGCACGCTACATTTCCCATTTACAAATACAACAATACATATAAAAAATGACGTCGACAATGCAGTGTGTGTCTCACGGCCCCATGGAAGTATAGAGGGACTTCTTACAAATGATCCTGAAATGTGGTATACCTCAAGGATCGATATTAGTGCGATCCTTCCGTATTAATTCACGTAATAATGTAAATGGGCCATTCCACGTCAAATCAACACAGTTTTAAAAGATTTTTTACATGACCACATATAAGTAGTGAATATTTTTGTCGTATTCGTCACGGAATATTACACCAATAGCATTACATTACTTCGAACTTTCCATAATTATATCAAAATGAGACGCATATCTGACAATATATACATTGCATTATCATACTGGAAACCTACATTCTTTTATTGTTTTAACACTGAATCTATTTTCATTTCACATTCATATTTTTCCATATGATTAACAAGGATATAAACTCTTTCAAGTATTAATTTGAAAATTTTAAATTTGAGAAATTAAAGATCAAAAGTTTGATTTTGAATATGTTAATTTTTTTCCTGGTGGATATATGTCATATAGCGTATCAGTGTAAACATCATTGTAAATAAGCTGTACAATGACACCTCTACTAGCTCTCTATCTCAATGTGGAGAACCTTCAGAGCAATTCAAAAGTTTAGTGTTGAATCGTTTTAGAGCGTTTTGTTTAATCTTTACATTGTTGTAACTTGCAAACGGGTTGAAATTGTGCAACAATTCTTGGTACTTTTCTTAATCAATAAGATGGCTACCTCCCTACAAAGTTTTATCAAAATATGAGATGGTGAGGTTTATACCCTGTGTTGGTTTGACATGTTATGACCCAATTAGAACTACCAACTGGCATCGGTTGGAATAAAAAAGAATTTTAAAAGTTATCTTTCTACACATATTAGAGCTTCCAATTTTTTTCCCCTTTAAAAGTAAAATTTATAATGATGCCAAAATATCGGAACATGCATCGTAACTCTTTCCCGAAGACTATTTATTCAATGGCGGATCCAGGATCGTGGTCTTAGGGGGTAGGGTTTGGATCTCCTAAGGTTCTGGAGGCATAGAAAATTGGAAATACTTGTGCAAAATGAGGCAATATACGAATATTTAAGAATACAATTTTACTTCCCTAATAATAGACCGTAGCAATAATTCTTTATTTTGTCACTAGTTACAAAAACATTTTATTTCTTTTATCCCATATGGGAGGTGGGTATCCGCAAGTCTCCACCATAAATTCAGCCACTCGACTGACAGGCGATTCAAGAAACTAACAGCGCATTCAATTAGGGAACACGAACTACACGGTGCTCAAATAAACGCAATTATTGCCGAATCAAATTCTCCGCCATCTGTTTGCGTCTTCTTCGAGATTGTTCTCCACCGTCAGTAATAATTAAGAGAAAAAGTACGTCGACAGAAAAAGAATCTCCGATCTCGTCTTCAGCTTCTCACGCCGTGTGCGGTGCTCATAATGATCCTTAATAGCTACGAAAGGTGAGCGTTAGAAGACTGCAAAACGATAAGTGTCAGTGATTGCTCAACACCAGGAAGACGCAACTTCCATTCCCGGTGAATTTTGTAGCATTATGCTTCCCGAAAAAACCCTCGCTAAGAAAGATGTAAACACGAAACCAAAACATCTACATCCCGGTGGCGGTTGGTTTAATAGTTCCTTGGTTGTACTCTCTATTATCATTATTTTTGACATCTTAATTCCCCATTCAATATTAATCAAACAAGCAAGTCGTGGCAGGGATGGAAGCAGCTGCGGAAGCAGACTGACTAAGAGGCGCTGACTGAAAGAGAAAAATAAAATTAAGGTCCTCTCTAATGACTTAGTTCACAGGCAGAGCGGTTACGCTATAAGATGACCAAAATAAATAAATTAAATAAATAAATAAATAAAATAATTAAAGAACTAACTGGATTGAAACGTTACATAGATGTGACACTTAGCACACTTATGTGACCAATACAGCATGCTAAGGAGTGTACGATATCCCCTCTTAATGCTCGTTTCACATGGTCCGGTCTAAAAGATCCTGTTGGTGTCCGTCGCTCATATCTCGCAGCAGAAGCGGGAGTGAACCGGGTCAAAGAGAGAGTGGACGCACATCCTTCGCTACGACACGGCAAACGATGTTACCATATTACAGAGCTCGCACCCCATATGTATATATAGGCGACGTTTTCGTGACTGACTGACTCATCCAACAGTGAAGATAAAAACTATCTGAGGAAATGGCATTATGACTGGATGGTGTTTTCTTTGTGTTTTAGTGGGTCTATAAAAGAAAGGGTTTTCCAAACTTCTTATTTTGAGAAAGATGAAACGGTTTTTTTAATGGTTTCTATATTTTACAAACTAATTGACATTTTATCATATTTTTTGTACGCAAACATGCTTCTTTTGTGAACACTAAATTATAATGTAGGGTAAACCGTATCACAATAACAATACACCAAAACGTTTTAAACTAAATAGGTAGGAGCTGAGCATCGTCTACGACCAAATGAAAGTTGCGACGGATCGGTACTCTAGCCCGAGATACGGGTCCCGGGTTCGACTCCTCGTCCGTCACAATTTTTACTTGGCCGCAGACAGTGGAAAATTCCATCCCCGAGTAGATACTCGGAAGTTGTGAGTTAAAAAGGTAAGAGTTGAGTTTTCTAACTCCGTATGTTCTGGAATTCGGAAGTTGCTTTTTACGCATTCTTTTTTCGTTTAACGTCTTCACAGTAGCTCACTTGATGGGCGCACTCGTCGTAGAGTAGGTCACAGGAAAACCAATACCACGCAGTAACAGATGTCTTTGTAAGAGAACCGCAGCGGAGCTTCAAATGCGGTTTTCGACCGCGAACCCAACTGAATCTCTGATTCCGACAACCACGTTGCATTTTCGTAATTCATTTTCTATTTTGCCATATTATCGACTCGCGGAAATAATATGGCATATTTATTCAATAAATAATATGGCATACGATATTTTACATCCCCATTTCCAATAACAAAATATTATTAATTACATGAAAAGTCTTCAGAAAAGTCCTGGAAATTCGAAATTTCTTGTGGAAAAATCTTCAAGCAGAAATTCATAAATAGATTCACATTCTGACCCGGGTTTTACTCCGGTTTTCCTCCGGGTAGTGGCGGATATTCCTTGGGCGGGAATGTCATTAGTACTTTTGTTTTATTAATTTCGAACCTCTACTGCACTAATATCTAGAATTTATTTTGAATAATAAATGGATAACACTGCGTATTTATTAAATAATTTCTTTCATAAATATTGTTTCTGGAGAGCAACTAAGATTATTGCCCCCCACGTGGTCATAAGCAGTTTGCAACAATGACAAAGACATTAAAGTTTATTTATTTGGGAAATAAAACAAAACATTTAACGTAAATAAAAAGTAATTCGTAATTTATGTCAAAAATTAAAAGTAAAACGCAACGCTGTATTTCTCATGATAGTCAAGTGAGTTACGTAAAATTAAGACATGTTTTATGCAATTTTAGACAGAATTGCACGGTTTTTGGTCCAACAACAGCAAATAATCGCAACACTGTAAAGTGCGTTAGGGGCTGCTACATTGTCTTATGACCTGAAACATTGTGTTCACTTGAAAATACTGAGATATTCTATTGACATGTGGATGATGCGATGTTGCACCAGCACCCTAATGCTCTACTGCAAAAGAAAGATTATTTTAAGACTTTTTTCAAATGATGAGGTAACGTATTATTTTTAACATTTTCTATCAAACAATTTTAATCATTTAAGAACAAAGAATGTTTTTTTAAATCTTTTGACAAGCATGGACTTCAAAACGAAACAGTGACATTAAGAAGGGTCAATTTTTCGAGTTTTTTTTGTGTGTGTGTGTTTTGTAGTAAGTGTTTTAAAACGTACATTTTGATTTAGGATTCTAAAAGTTCCAAATGCTTAAAAATAATAATTTATACAGTTTTTATGTTGTATTTTTTGTTATGACATATACTTGAAGATTGCGATATACGTATGAACGCATTAAAGGGTAAAATGCACTTTTGCATCTTGTTTTATAAGCAAACTTGTAATGGTGAACCAAACCCTCGTAACGATAAGATTTCGCAATGAGAGTTTCTTTCTCAGTCACGAGATGTCTAATGATGTAGGCTTGACCTAATATGCAAATGCAGTTCCCGCTAGCCATACCTACAAAACGGAGAAAAAGGAAATAATGGATTCCAGGTTTTTTATACCATCAACTTCAATCGACAGGTTCAAATGACATGTCAGTCATATGAAATACACACGAAACACATCTAGATGTCCGTCAATAAAGGCGATACATTTACCCTCTAAGTTTCTTCATTTCTCATCACTCGTAAATAGTAGCACAATTCCTAGCAATCAACGAAGATCCTATTTGCACCATTGACTCAAGTTTCATCTTGAAAATAAAATCAACATTAATGCAGTATTATATATGTTTTTGACTTATCATCACTGTTTATTATTAAATAGTTGAATGTCATTAAGAAGCAAATCATTGGTAAACCATTTAGATTCCCCATTCGTTAATAAGCACTATTTGTCATCTATTTTGCGTTATCGCTACTTCAGAGATCTAAAATTGCTTCATAGAACGTAAAATTAATACGACAAATTGAATATTTTTTATTAATTGAGGCTTTAGTGCTCGACAGAATAATCAAAGAAAATTACTTTACAACAAAAAATGTGAATTATAACTCGGGTAGATGAAACAAAATACATTTAAAGAATTCCACGAAAACATCAGCCTCATCTGTATTTGACAATTCTATTCCTAAAAAAGGGTTGTGATCAGAAATTTAGAATTTTTTTAAGATTTGTATTGTTTGTATTTGATAAATTAAACGTCGTTTGTCTGTTGCTCATTGTATTAATGTTATAAAGCTTTTTCGGCTGCATAGCAATCATCGTCAGAAATGAACACTGAAATATATATTCTTCTATTCATTCTTGATTTTTCTTTTCTTTATTTCATTTCATAATTTCAATAATTTTTACACTTCTTTCGATACTGTTTTTACAATTATTGTATAATTACTGTAATTATTGTAAGAAAAGAAAAATGAAGAATGAATAGAAGAAAACAAATACAGAGTGAGCAAACTGACAAAATAACATACCTCAGTAATCAGGAATAATTTTTGGCGAGTGCGCAGAGCGCGCCCAACGGAGGTCATTATATGGTAAGTGAAAGAGGGTTGGAGAGATAGGGAGGGTAAGTGCGGAATCGGTGTTAATTTATTTGTATCTGGAAAATTGTTGTATACATAAATAATATCTTTAATACGTTGTTCTCAAATAGTCATATATTGGGCCAAAGTATAGCATATGGTCCAAAGAGGGTTCGAAAAAATTATTAATGTCATAATACTACAAATGTTATTACGGTTCCGAAAATATAAGCCGTATTATTCGCTCTTCATATTTACGGTAGTTATAAAGAAATATTGTTCCGCACTATTTTCTTCTCTCCNCATGAACAATTATAATGAACAATGATGTTAGGTTAGCCATGAACAATGATGTTAGGTTTGTTAGACCCGGCGATTTAGTTTTAAGAAAATATGTTGTATGTGTGAAGATGGAGGCGATGGTGGAGGTAGCAGCACTCGCGGAAGGATATACGAAGAATAAGGTAATTTTTCTACGGCGTTGGACCGTAAGGTAGATTTGGTTCATATATTGTATAATTGTATGTGAAATTTGTGTTAATTTGAATACAATAATATAAGAAAAGGCAATAATGTACAAAATTATTCAAGAATAATCAAAAGTTGTTTTAGTGTATTTTAATAAGATGTATAAATGCATCACATCCATAATTTAAAATATTTCAAACATAGAA
Organism: Laupala kohalensis; assembly: GCA_002313205.1. Taxonomy (NCBI): domain Eukaryota; kingdom Metazoa; phylum Arthropoda; class Insecta; order Orthoptera; family Trigonidiidae; genus Laupala; species Laupala kohalensis. Next base: position 268,504 of record NNCF01126638.1, on the reverse strand, counting down.
AAACTCGTGTTATTTTATTGATAGATTAATTTAAAAGAGTTAATCCATTTATAATACTGCTACAATACCATTACCAATTAATCGAAATATCTTCGATAATCGCTCATTACTAGTGTGCACTTCAAGATTTAATTAAATAGCGAAACGTTTAAAATGTTTTATTGAGTGAAAGAGAATAACAAATTTGAGACAAGCATGTGGATATAAACGTTTGATTTATTTCGTCTAGAAAATTTAAATCTGCATTTTTCTTTCCTTTTAAAGGCGGCAACATTTTCACTTTCTAGTCACAATAACCAATCATTCTGTTTTAGTATGTACCGACAAACCAAATATCGTAATCATTATTATACACTAATTTCTCAGATGTCTATGTAGAGTTTGAAAACTCACTCCGTGTTTGCAGTGCGTCGATTTCGAGAGTGTAAATCCTCATTTGTATCTTCTTATTCACTCATTGGAGTGTTGGAGAGAGAGGCGTCGCGGCGAGAGCACAACGTCCTTGGGAGCGGAGCGACAGTCCCCGCCCCTACACGAGCCATCCTGCCTGCTCACTTCACGAAAACAGACGCATTTTCTACCTTTAGCTTCAAATTATGGACAGAGTGTTCTGATAGGAATCAAAATTTAAACGCTCGTTGAAGCATTCCAGTTTGAGTGACCGAGCGACTCGAGAGCAATGAGTGACTAAATAAAAACTAACAGAAGGTAGAGTATCTCTAGTAAAAAATGGCCGTTGAGAGGCCATTTGTTAACTTCAAACGGTCATTCATTTTATGTGGCCACCAATGAATGTTTGGCGATAACAGATGGCCACACCGTAGCCATTTTTACTAGAGACTTAAAGCTCTAGATCAAAGGATAAAAGGGCCAAATGGTATCCTAACCCCTTAAAGGAACCCTAACACCTCAAATATCTCCTAAACGGACAAATATATAAAAGTTCGAATTTCATTAAGTCGTGCCACGGGCCGAATCATTCAACGTTTTCAAATGATTTGTAACTCTTTTTAGCTATATTGAAACATTCATTGTTTTTTATTAGAACTATATATTATTTCAGAGCAACTTTATACGCCGAGAAAAGACAAATTCAATGATATAACATTTACTGAGTTTGAAGATCTCACCCAGATAAAGGCAAAGTTAATCTTTTCCCATTCATTATATTACGTCATGTTAAAAAATTCGCGGAGCTGTTGCGTTGATGATGTTCATTCTAATTGTCTCTCCAGTTAAAACAACTACTAATCATTGAAATATGTAAAATAATAGATCTCATGTTACGGTTTACCTTAGTGAAAATCACCCTTTGGTGTGTAAACGTGGTTTCCGCGACCGGAGTCAGTATAAACTTGTCTGTCCGGGGCAAACCGCGACTCAGTTTGACATGACTAACAACGCGATAACTTCCGGTCAGACGAAATTTTCTTCCGGTCAAACAAAATTCGCCCCGGAAGATCTGAGACGCATCCCCATACCGGAGGTAAGTGAACCAGACGATTCACTATGCTGTGTGCGCTGAAGTACCGGTTTCACGCGTAACTACGTGGTAAGGTGGGTTATGCATATATTTCTTACTTTTACTCCCGTGTAGGCGAACGGGTGGCGTAGTGGTTAACACCCCTGCGATCGTGCAGGAGTCCCGGGTTCGATTCCCGACTCGTCGCCACTTTCATCTGACCGAACGTTATCAGATGTGAAGGTATATATGCATAACTTCCAACTTTTGGGCCATCATGCCGTGGCCTTCGTAGTAATGTCTTAAATAGTTCCGAGGAAAATAAATTATTTCAGCCCACCGGATGACTAAAAAACTGGTAAATATCTCTCACGTGCTTAGGGATTATCTAAAATACATACAGAAAACAATTCGGATAATTATATCTTCAATCGATAGTCCTCTACATGATTTTTCCAAATTTATATTAGAAATTCTGAAACACAGTCTGAAAGAAGATAATTTTCTGTCCGGAATAGTTTGGATTTCTCAATGAAAATAGGGACTTAGTGATTGATGATACTTTTAAGTTTGGTCTCTTTTGATGTGGTTTTCCTTTTTCCAAGTCTACCAAATGATAATAGAAAGTCAGTTAATAGTTTTTTAAGTAGGTGGAGCTAAATTGAACCAAACTGCAATATTCCAAACGATGAAATATTCATTGCTTTAAAATTAATCATTAATTTTACGTTTAATAAGAAATTATACGATCACGTTGAGGGATCGCCAGTGGGTCATTAGTCCGATTAGTCCGCTTTTGTCAGAATTTGTTCAACGTGATCTTGAGAATTCATGCCTTAGTAAATTAAATTTCGTTTCTTCGCTTTATTCTCGTTATTTTTGCATAATACAAACAGATAAAATAGAGTCAATGTTAATGTTATTAATGAATATCATCCGAGACTAAAATTTATGTTGGAGAAAGAAACCGAAGGAAAAATAAAGTTTTTCAAGTGTCTCAATATTGCGTGCAGATAATGAATTGCTGTTTAATTGGTATCATAAAGAAACCTTATTCAGGACGAGTACTAAATTATTTTTCGGACAGTCCTTTTGTGCAAAAGATAGCAATGAGCTACAATTTGTTGACAAAGTGATCTTCCTTTCTGATAATTGCTTCCATTATGATAATATAGAATTTGTTAAAACAATCCTATTAGCAAATTATTACACTAAAAGTTTTATAATGAAATATGTCAAGAGACGAATACACTATCTTACCAATATGAAACAACCTTCACCAAATGCTCAAAATTCTCATTCTTAGATAAGAAGTAAATCTTTCGTTGTATTTCCATACCATAAAATAATATCACCAATTTTAAGAAGATATTTTCTCCAAGACAACATTTGGTTGGTGAGTACCACAAGGATCAACATTATGAATATTTAATCGACAACATGCCTCCGCAAAATATTGTTTACAAATTTGTTTGTAAAAATTGTCATTTTTGCCATATCGGACAGATAAAACGTAAGTTACAGACACGTATCAAAGAACATCAGCGTAACATAAACACACGACAACATAATGCTATTCCATTACAGCACTTAAATTTTGATCATTCAATAGATTGGGAAAATGTTTCAATTTTAGATCGGGAGCCAAATTATTATAAACGTGTAATGTCAGAAATGTTACATATCAAGTTTACGAATAACACATCAAATTTAGAAACTGACACAGAAAACTTATCAAAAATTTATAGTTGTTTACAATGATTTTTCTGCTTTGAAGGTTTGCGTTTTCACATTATTTATTTTTTCTTTGTCTTTGTTTTATTTGTATATGTAGTTAATTTGTTTTTATGCTTGTAACTAAGATAAAGCAAACAAATTTGATGATACGTCCACACACTAACGTTCGCCTGATGATGGCAGCAACATAATGCTGAAACGTTGTGATACTAGAAACAAATAATTGTCCACAAAAAAGTTCGGTTTTATAATTCAATATAAAATATTTACTTTTGCTCAAATAGGAGTAATCAGTCATTAACAACTTCGGTAATAAAGCCAAATAATCCGAGGAGAAGTAATACAAGAATCGAAAAAGTTATCAATAGCTTTGATAATTAACTGTTTATAATTTTTTATGTTTAAGTTTTCTATGCAGGTTTCTTGGAAAATATTTTAGACTTTTCTCAAACTTCGCAAAAACGTGGTTTAATGACGTTGTCCCAATTGATTCATAATCGTTGTCAATTTCAACAATATACTCGTAAATATTTTTGATCTTCTATAGAGAACCATTTTATTTTTCTTCGATGAAATCGCCAATATTCGCAAACAATAGGAATGCCACGGCTAACCAATCAGAGGCAGGGCCAATGCACCATACTGCTGGAATGTTCCTTTGTGTGTTGGAAGAACAGAAATTACGAAACCGAGATGATGCTTTAGAGCAGAGGCTGGCTAACTGCGGGCCGCGGACAAGATGAGGATCGCCGAAAATTTTAAAACAATATATTATTATTATTATGAATATTATTTATTTTTATTTTTTGTAATATTTGTAAATGTAGCATGCTATTAAAACTTGTCTACATGGAGCGATAGGAGGTAGGAGGGTAGAATGGTATTAGTATAGGTGGTTCACTTAGCTGAGTTTACCAACAACTTGGCCCACGTGGAGGTGTTAGTAGTATTTAGTAAAAGTTAGAGATACTAGGAGCAGTAGGATGTGGATAGAAGAAGGAGGGTTAGCTTTTCAGTAGTCGCAGCTATATGAACTGGGACAATGTGAAAACCTGCAAATTCTTTCTGACCCTGTCGGGAATTGAAACTGAAGTGACTTGGTGACGAGCAAGCACGCCTTGACCACTGGAGAGGCTTAATAAATTTTAGAGTTCTATATAAAAAATAAAAACGAGCAGAATTTGTTATGCGGATTTGTATTTCGAGCTTATATTATCGACAACATATGCCCTAATACTTTTCCACATTATTCCGTAAGATATTTGTTGGTTTGGCAATGTAAACGAAGTGCGATCTTTGTAGTTCCTGTTGCTAATGTGGATATTTGTTACGTATTTCACTCCAAAATGTCTATTGGAAATGAAAATTTCATTATGAGAGCAGTGTCCAAAATAATGAATGGTCCTAGAACTACTTTTTTCACTGCCACTCATGGTTGGGTAGAAAAAGGTCTGACACACAAGCATTTTACTTCCGTTCTCAGAATCAGTACATCACAGCCTCAAGAAAGGTATGATAAAAATTAGCTGTCACATCTTGCTTCACAGCAGCATTATGAAAATATACTATTCTTTTGTCTTCTATTTTATGAAAATATACTTTCCTTTTGTCTGTATTTTCTGTTTTCTTTGCCCTCATAATACACATTTGACCACCACTGCCTTAGAATGTATTTCATTTATTGAGTACTAGCTGATACCCGGCGTTGCCTGGAATTTTTCATAGACTAATGTTCTTTTCCTCAGGAAAAAATAAAATCTATCTATATTGTAAGATCAAAATACTTTTACTTACTGGTCCTTAAAAACGTACAGAATTCTAATTTTTCAAATTCATAATAATACAAATTTAATACAAATCTTGACTGTATACACTACACCATCTCACGGGAGTCGCACTGGTTGAATTTTCGCTCCCGACGCATTACGCGGTTGCACCATTTATTAAAATTATTGTAAAATTCGTCGCTATTTTCGTCGAAATTGATGATTTAAAGACGTTTTTTATCTTAGTTAAATTCACAAAACAAATTGTTCATTAAATTTTATGATTATTAATTTTTCCCTTTTAAATCCTTATCCTCTTAAAAATTAATTTTACCTCTCAAATTGAAGTATTTCAACACTTTTATATTTAATAAACTATTGTCGATAATTTAAATTCATTTTTGTAGATGAAAATATGTCACGGACGTTTTTGTAGAACTCTTTGAGGCAAACTTTATTTCATTCATAGATGTCACCTATCTCTAACAGTTTAGGCAGCGTAAGCAAATATAACTCCCGATTTTACAGACATTTATTGTTAAAAACCATTTCTACCTTTCTTATCACACGTTTTAGAAATAGAAGTTAGCCCGTGTCCATCCTGGACATCTAAACTATCTCCTTGGCAAATTTCACGACGATCGCTTCAGCGGTTTAGACGCGATTGGGAAGCAAACAGACCGACATTCTTTCACGTTAGTCATTTAAATATTAGTATGGATAAAATAAATATTAGTATGGATAAAATAAATATTAGTATGGATAAAATAAATATAAGTATGGATAAAATAAATATAAGTATGGATAAAATAAATATTAGTATGGATAAAATAAATATTAGTATGGATAAAATAAATATTAGTATGGATAAAATAAATATTAGTATGGATAAAATAAAATGGCCGAGAAAAACATTGCTTTTTTATGTGAGCTTCATTAATATATGGTATATAATCACAGGTTCCAGTTGGATTTTGTCGTTTAAAACAGTTTGATTTGTGTTTCTGCAACAGCGAATAAGAACAGCTGAGTCCGGATTGAGGACACCAATGAGTTTGTGGTTGTAACAGGTCTGGATCCGAATCAACAAAGGGAGACCTTAGACTCTGTGATTAGTGAAATCATTGTTCCATAGAAGGAGGGGTCGACGTTTAAACTGCTCACTATGGAATAAATGACGTCATTAAGAATTCACTCGATCGTATTTCCTCGTATATAGGATGAATAAATATTGTCGACAGTCAGAGTACCCATTTGTTTTGCATAAACTGACGTTTGATGGAGGGGATATATGTGTCATTCACTACGGTGAACTCAAGAAAAGAAAGACAACCATGAAGATGAAAGGGGGACGTACAGGGTATATTCCGCCCCTCTCCCCACCAATACATTCCGATCTACTCATGATTGATTTGAATTTTAAAACGTTTGTTAATGTGGCGAATTAAAATAAAAAATGTATCAAGTATTTTTCCAATAATTCAATTATTTAAAAATTAAAACAAACATTACACAAAATTTCAATTAATTATAAATAATGCATCTGACAAACCATTTTATGAATTTGAGGAAAAAGTCACAAAATAATACCATATTAAGAAATCTAATAATACCATATTAGTAAAACTAAAAATACCGTGATAATAACTTTAATAAATAGTTGTTATTAATTATAGCAGATTGTTAATTATTTATTTGATGGATTTCATTTAAGGTAATATTTGTGTTGTAAAACCATAATATTAAACAAAAATGGTCCCCGGTTAGCCCCCCCACCCCTTGATTACGATCTAGATCCGCCACTGATGACAGGTGTCGATAATTGTTCTTATAAGTTATGCCCCACACTCTCAAACAACATTTTGAACTCCCTGCCTGATAAATGTATCATTTACATTAAACCTAATAAAATTGGCAGAGTGGAACCACGGAAACCAGAGATTTGTCACACATTGCAAACTCTCTGAAAGTGGTGACAAAACTTTTCGAAGAAAACAGACATGATGCTGGACTCGGCATCTTGATGAACGCGAATAGTTTATATGACGTATATATACCATAAAAGAACGGCTGTGTTCCTCGTACGGAATGCTGCGCCGTAAAGGAGAGAAAGTTCGACTTCAACAAAGCTGTCACAAATAAATTTGAAGTCAAGCTATTAGTAGGACGTGAAGTGAATTTGGTCTAAAAATTAATGAGAACATTAATTAAACCACGGTACAAGGAAATATATTGTATTCCATTCAGATCGTACATTCAAGAATTTATACTTTCACTGTAATTATTGGTTTTGTGAATGATAGAACACATTACATTACGAGGTCATCCAAAGTATTACTTTTATTCGCAAAGAAAAAAATAGAATTTTTCATGACAATTTTTCAAGGAATTACGTAATAATCGGCATAAGAGAATAAGAAACATTTGCTCTAAAAAATTCAATGTAAAACACATTAATACAAAAAGTATTAAAATATACAGATCGTATAGATTATTAAAATAGTTGTAAATCATATTCATATTTCAAAGCTTTGGTAATAGTAACTATAGTTAAATAACTTTTTCTTTTGTGAATATACATTTCTTGATATTCTGTAAATGACATAACATGCAGCTAACTATTTTGTTCCTTTTTTTTAAGAACGCGCATGCCATGATTGTGCTTTGGAGTGTATAACTGATAAATCCACCACTGTTCTAGAGTCCTTGATCGGAGTTGATAGGACGGTCCAATGCGGAGAGTAAATTATTCTATTGATCTCCACGTGTTAATGCGTAGTTTTTAAATGCTTCTTTTTGATATTTTGATTATTAGTATTATTATTAATGAACCAATGAAGTGAAATATTAACTGAATTACCTTTGCTCTTAACTCTTTAGCTCTTAAAACAAAATATAAGTAAACTTGCTCCTCTCACAATCAGATGAAGGTAACTATTTCAGTAACTACTTCTGTACTGGATGAATTTGGTCCACGGTGATCATACATTTAGAGGAAATTTTTTCACTGTCGAGATGAAGAAACAATTCAAGGTATTAACAATTTTTCTCGTTGCATTTAAACAATGGTAGGCAGTTATAAAAATACACAAATAACGAAATTTTTTAACAAAGTTTTATTTTAAAAATGAAATATAAATAAGTTATAAATAATTTTCAGTAGAATATAAATCTTAAAAGTTTAAAACTTCTAAAAGAATCCAGATGTCTTAACTATTCGCTTTGTATATTAAGCTTTCTGTGTAAATTATATTTTATATAATGGAAGGATATATTCGAGGATTGGTCATCAATAAAAGATTCTTTTCACAACACCAAAGTTTCGGGAATTTATTTTACAGGGATACAAAGAACATACACAATTTACATTATTTCTAGTACAACTTTCAAATAACTTATTAACACAAAAATATATCAATGTGATCTCACTATCTAACTATGAATTAATTGTTACAAGAACAAACCCAAAAAGTCTTATTATAATACAAAACAACAAACCTGTATGATATGGAGCCACACCATCATCAATTACCACCAGCCATGACCTCTAAATGTGGTGTGGTTCCATATCATATAGGTATGTTGTTTTGTATTATAATAAGACTTTTTGGGTATGATTTTGTAACAGTTACTTTATCGTTAGATTGTGAGATCACATTGATATATTTTTTTGTTAATAATTATTTGAAAGTTGTACTAGAAATAATGTAAATTGTGTATGTTCTTTGTATCCCTGATGAAGGCAAAATAAATTGCCGAAACGTGGGCGTTGTAAAAGGAATCTTTTATTGATGACCAATTCTCCAATACATCGTACCGTTATATTGGTCAAGATCAACATCATTATATTACTGCGCTGCTTTAAGTGCATGCGCTATGGTCGTTAGCGCGCACCTGCCAGGAGAATGATGCGGTATGCGGTCATTGTGGGGAAAATGAACATACGTTTAAACAGTGTACAAAGAAAACAGAGAAAAGTATATGCGCAAATTGTAAAAGGCGTGGAATGTCACGTACTCATTGTATCAGGAGTAATAAGTGGCCTGAATATCTTAGATATAAGGAGATAGTTCGTGCATCAATAGCATACGACGTATAGAGGCAGCACAGAAGCTTCCCCTAAGAGAGTTTAGACAAGTTTAATCAGACATAGTTCTAAAACCATCGAGTGCGTAACACTGCGATATTCTTCCTACCCAAGAGCAATACTACAACAGTACAGATGGGACCCAGAGTGCACAATAACACATAGATGATGGTGGAGGTGGTGATATAGACAATTATAAAATGATAAAATATGTAGAGGATAATGCAATAGATATATGTGCGCTACAGAAGCCGGTGTATCATAACCCAGTTAATGGCTCACAAACCGCGGCACTGGGTAAACCAGGTTAATATTTGTTGTACGATAAGATTGATAAAGTTATTGTCTTTATTAATATGTATGTCACGATATATAATAAATAAATAAAATAAAATGAATAATTATATTTTCTTTCTGTCTGAATTTTAAAATAATTCGTAAATTACATAAACATATTAGAATACAATCCTGAAAACTCGGTGAATGGTTGTATGTCTTCTTCGTGGTAATTAATTTTTGAAATAAACAAAAGTGAAAATTTAATATCACGAAAAGAGAGAAATATGGAAACTAATATGTGAATACCGAATATTATATAAGTATCCCGAACAACGCCGGGAAAAATAGTTAAAAAGGTTGCAAAATTAGAGTTTTAAAACCAGAATGTTCAGTAATGGTTGTTTTAAGTTTCTTCTCTAATCCAGGGCAAAGTTTAGTTGTTCCGCTAGTTTTCAAATATTAAAAACACTTAAATCACTCTACCTGGAAATGAATCCATATCTCATCGGTTTTAATCCCAAACCTCCTCTGTTAATTTCGTCAAACTCACTTAATTTCGTAAAATTCTTTAAAACCGTTATCGAGAAATTAAATAGGTACATGCAATTTTTGCTCGCTTAGTACGTAGTTTGGGATAAAATAACATACAACAAAGCAATTCGAAATCAGTAAAAGGGAGTCAAACTTAACTGACCTTTCATCACTAAATCCAGAAAACAGCAAATGTGCTAAGAGACCCCTAAAAAACTAAACATACGCCTAACCCGGTTCGTCTCTTGAATACAAATTCTGCAGGAAATTGAGAGTAATTGAGGCTGGAAGGCGCTGGCGTGTCTGCCTATTCGCACGCCCCTCGTTCCTATCCGAGTGTCGGCGCGAGCGAGCGCGTGCGCCGGGGTCTGGATGTCCTCCGCGTTGCGTTGACCCCGTCCCCCGAGGGGCAGATTAAGCGCTGAATTTAGTGCTTCCTCGTCGCTCGGCGGCGGCGGCGTGGCGTGAAGTGGAGACGAGGCCGAGAGGAGAGGTCCGTCGGGGCTCAAAGGCTCAAGGCGACGGACACATCGATGCATTGTGAGCAGGATGTACAGGATTTAAAGACCGATGGATTTTGGAAGATCAGGGATAAGCAAGAGTTAACACGGGCACAGAAGGTATGGAAAGTACACAGTGTAGTATGTATGTACGTATATTCATATAATACGTATATAATTATATAAAATATGGAAATAATTGTAAATATATTATTCATATAATTATTTATGTTTTGTGTAATAATTGTACATATAATACGTATATAATTATATACAGTAGCTATCCATGCATGTAGTATAATATTCAAAATATGTGACAAAAGAAGGAATGATAAGAGATGAAATGAAAAAAATAAGAAAAGTAATGTAATGAACAGTGACATACACAGAAAAACGAGACAATGATGATGAGACAGACAAGGAACACAAACGAATAAGGACCACAGTCGAAATAACATGATAGTAGACGAAGGTGTCCGCTAGGGAGCCGAGAGACGCTGTCGAACGTTCTTACAACAAAGGAGAAAATAAAGATGTAGTACCCTCGCAATGGCTTCATTGCAGGCCAGGTAACCAATAGGTTAGAGGTTAATTAAATCAGAAAAGCAGTAAATATATTAATAAATAAAAAACTAACCACTTGTGCGTTAACGCTGGTGGGACAACAGTCATTCCAGGACCTCCGCGCCGAGAGGATTTATAGGGCACAAGGGAAATTTTTTAAAACTTTAAAAATAATTTAAAACCACTCTCTCCTAACTCTCCTACCCCTTCCTTTAATCAGTAGGCCTTTGTAGTAAATACACAAACAAAAGTATTTCAATTTTTTAAACACAAACATTTAGTAAATGTATCATACTTAATAACAAGTAAAATATACATTAAATAATCAACAATTAACTCTCTGAAAATCAAATTTGTTCATAATCTATAGACATTACAAGTAGCAAACTATATTTGTTCCTTTTCAGTGAGAGGACCATGCCTCCGGGCGCAGCAGTGCTTAGTCCGCCACTGTCTTGGGGCCCTGTGATAGGACATGATTCTCGCTTACGGAGAGAAAGTTAATTTATTGTTCTTCGCGTGATCAAACGCGTTTGTAACTTTTTCTGCGCATTAAATTATTTCATTTACACAAACATTTATCCCTGACGGGCTTCTTCGCTGAATCATAATTAGTTATTATTTTTTTCGATATTTATTAATTTCGCATTTTAAATTAATGTTATTCATCTATCAACAGCAGAATCCTCCCAAACTGCCCCCGTGCCTCCAACTCCTGTCTAAGAAGCTACAATTTGTTCGACTGATTTCTTCACTCGTTTGTGGACATCCAAGTCACAACGACGGCCATCGATAAAGTCAAAATACGTAAAACAGTGCATCCAGTTCTGTTGAAGCTCACGTTCACTTCAAGCTCCTTAGTGTAAGTTTCATTGACAACAAGTAAAATATTATTCCCAAAGTAATTACTAACAATGTAAAATTAAAATATAAACCCGTCTTTTCAAAGTTTGTGGCGGGTTCGGTAAATAATGTCCTTTTTTCTTTATTTTGAGATATCTTGTGCCAAAACCGTAAAAGTAATATCTTTTAATTATAATTATAAATTTATTGTCAAAAAACAGTACAAACTGCGTATGACCACGTGGAGGGGAAAAAAACAATTTACTCTCCGGAAGCAAGCAAGGGACCATCCCATCAATTCTGATCAAGGGCCCTAAGGCAGAGGCGGATTCAAAAATTTCAGCAAAAGTTCCTAGATAAGATAAAAAGTTGGCTGCGAGTTATAATACTAATAGAATGTCAATATGTTTGTAATTTTAAGCAAAAAATTACATGTACAAGTTATTATCGAACTATAGATTATTCTGAGTATAGTGTTTAAAAATCATAAGAATTGAAATAACACTAAATTCACGATTTATTGTTACAATAAACACGCCCCTAGACAAAGCCTAGAGAACCTGTATGATAAATCCGCCTCTACCAGAAGGAAAAACGGAGAAAAACCCGGGCCAGGATGGGGCTACAGAATTTATGTACACAACCGTGCCAAAGTTGAGTACACATAAAACTAAATTAATATGAGCCATAAGACAACACAATCATGCAAGAAAATAGTTTTTGAAATTGTTATAAGTTGTTTAAAAAGTACTACAGCAATGGCGTGATAAAGTACAAGACGAATTTAACTTTTATTAAAATCAATAAATTCTTTTACATTGTAGAAGCACTGGTGCAGGAGGTAGTTTTTAACCGCTGATTTGAACAGATTCAATTTCATAACATCTTTTATATTATTGGGCAGGGAATTATATAGAACGATTCCCGAATGATAAGGTCCTGTTTGACAAAGAGTGGTTGACACTCTAGGGCGATGAATATTACTACTATTGCGTGTATAGTGTTCGTGAACGAGACTGTTTCGTATAAAGAAAGGGTGGCACTTCAGTAATTCGGTCTTAACAAACACGACTGTTTCATAAATATAAATGCAGGGAAGTGTTAAGATATTTAATTCCTTGAATAAAGGTTTACAAGAGTTTCGGGGGTGAGATTTACAAATTATCCGAACTATCCTCTTCTGAATTCTGAAAGTTTGAATACTCTGACCGGAATTACCCCAGAAGGTAATGCCGTAACGTAAATGGGAGTAAACGTTTGCAAAATAAACGTAACGGGAAATACGTGGACTAACGGCGTTAACTAAGACTCGGAATGCGTAACACAATTTGCTTAATTGGGAATTAAGATTGTCAATGTGACAATTCCATTTGAGGTTGTCTTGAATATGGAGACCTAAGAATTTTGTATTCGTAACAGTTTTTAATTGTGTTCCGTTTAAAGAAAGAGAAACCTGGGGTAAAGATTTTGTGATACTATTGTAGAATGACGTAGAGACTGTTTTGTCAGTGTTTACAATGAGATGATTTGCATGGAACCAAGTCGAAAGATTAGACAAAACGTTTTGAGCATTGGCGTGTTTACATAGTAAATTAGTGTCATCAGCAAAAAGAACCATTTTGCAATCTGATGTGGATGATGACATGTCGTTCACGTACAATAAAAAGAGTATAGGGCCGAGAATTGATCCTTGATATCTCTGTACGACATTTAACCAAGACATTAGTTTATCTATTTATAACAAAAAAAATTATCTCCACAGACTTCATTGACTTTTACGAGTCAATATCTCGATATTACAAAAGATGGACTTGATTCATTTACATGTAAAAACAAAATTATGTACAGAAAAAAACTGATAATGTACCGAAGATAGAAACAATGCCCCGAAAGTTGTTACTACGCACAAAGAAGTGGATTAAACACATAAAATTTGAGATACTGGGAGTGATATTTTAAAAATGAATTGAAGGGATTAAGTAATGATAAAATATGTTGCTTATGTAAAATGAGGACATAAAGAATTGTGTGTTGCTACAAGGTCAGCAAAAAATTAATTGGATAGCGAAGAATCACATTTTACCAATGTGATTGATGACTATGAAAATCGGAGTCCGGCAAAAGGATAAAGAAGCAAAACATCATCAGAAGAGGAAAACGTACACGAAATTAGAGAGAAGTGGGAAGAGAGGGGAGACACCCAATTCTACAAGAATGAAGGGAGACCCATTCTCTTTCCCTTCCCTCTCGCGTCGTGGCGTGCGTGAGACGTTGCGGCAGGTCACTCACACACGCAGGAGACATTCCGAGAAAGAGTCGCCTCCGGAGTTCACAAGTGGCATTCGTCGAGACGGAAAGAGACTCAGTCGCTTCCATTCCATCAATTTGCTCTTAAATTGTAGTATTTGAAAATGGGAAATTTAGCGTGCCATAATAATAATAATAATAATAATAATATAAATTTATTGTCAAAAAACAGTACAGACTGCGTATGACCACGTGGAGGACAATAAACTAATTTACTCTCCGGAAGCAAGCTAGAGACCCTCCCATCAATTCCGATCAAGGGCCCTAAGGCAGAGGCGGATTCAAAAATTTCAGCAAAAATTCCTAGATAAGATGAAAAGTTAGCTACGAGTTATAATTCTAATAGAATGTCAATATGTTTGTAAATTGTATATGATAGAAGGAGGGTTTTAGGGCTATTCTTAGTAGGCGGGCCACTTAGCTGGGTTTACCTCAACTTGCTCCACGAGGAGGTGTTAATAGAAGTCGTTAGTAATAGTAAGAATTAGTGATACTAGGAGATGAAGGAGGAGGATAGAAGAAGATTTCGCTTTTCAGAAGTCACAGCTATATGAACGGAGACATTGAAGTGAAAAGCAACAATATTTTTCGCTGGCCCCGTCGAGAATTGAAGGACTTGATGGCAAGCAAGCATGCTAACCCTTGAGCCAAAGGAGGGGAAAACATCAATACGATGTATCAATTTAGGATATCACTCAAAAATCTTCAGTTGGAAACACTCGAAAATCATATTTCGAAGAATACCAACCCCTTTATCTTATCTGTGACAGTAAATTTTTTATAACTATTCCTTTTTCTAATTCTGCTATTTACGCTCATTCTTTAATCTACATAAATAAAGCATCGTTTACATCTGACGAAGAATGAAGTCTCGGGTAGAACGGGGAGGATTAAAACTCTCTCTCTCTCTTTTTTTATCTATATATTGTGATCATCCAATAAAAGTTCTAATTTCTAATTTATTTCTTCCTTCTTCTCCCATTCTATTATCAATAACAATATAATTTTCCGAACTGGGAAAGAATCGTAATACTACATTTGAACTATGTACTAAGTTCTTTTTTAAAAATTTAATTTACTGTAATAAATTCGTATACAGCCTCCCAGGTAACGCTTCCCTTGTATGCCCTGCTGAAGAGAGAGCACGTGAAAGCAAACGCTGATTATCTATTGTTTTCCAAACCTTTATGTGGATATTTATGTGGAAAATGCAATTACCTAATACATGAAATGGTGTTTCAATATGATCGAAGAAGTTCTTCGTATATATGAGACGAGTGAAAAAGAAGAAAACATAGTGATTTCTCTTTGTTCTTCTTTCTACAGATTTCATGTCATGATTTTCTTTTGAGGTGTAGAAATATTCCATCCGCCATTGCCTTTGAGCCTTTTGATCGGAATTGATGGGATGGTCCCTTGCTTGCTTCCGGATATTACATTAGTTCGTTGTTCTCCACGTGGTCATTCGTAGTTTTTAACTGCTTTCTTCACAATAAATTTAAATCAATAATTTATTCGAAACGAACGGAAGAAAAATCCGGATCGGAATGGGTTTACAAAGATTATACAATGAACTGTGCCACGATATAGAAAAGATAACAAACGCAACTTTAATAATTTTGGTTTTGTATCTTTGTCGCCATCTATTGAAGAAAAGATTATTATATTAAAAGATTAAAAGAGTATTATATTTTCCACGAATTTTTATAAGCACATAATGATTCCTATTCGAATAAAGAAACTCGGTACTGCTATTATAAAAACTCCAATAATAATAGTAACAATAACATATGTTCCAGATAAATATGAAATCAAAATCATATTGTTAATATGATAGAAGCTAATATATTTATGACTACTCTCTAAAAGAGTGTGAAAACGATGAAATATAGCTGATATATTTTACGCTCTGATTCCAACCTTCCATTGATGAGCAGTAATTCACACAGCGCCACGAAGGCTTGAGGGCAACGGAGCTCTCCTAATTGAGGGTGAGTGGTCAGCACTTAGCTGTTCCAATGAACGTGAGTACTAATTGATTCGCTTGTCTTCTTTTGTGGCGCGGACGTTTACACTTCGTTTTGTTTCGTCAGTCGTCTTTCACTTGGTTTAATGGGCAGACGCCGACGCACTGACTCTAATTGAAGGAAGAGGTTTGTAAAGGCCGTGAAATGCTGGCATTCCCTTGATTCCACGCTTCGTCGAAGAACGAATTTCTCGCTACATTACGCAGTAATTCCGAAACATTTACTCGTTTAGATATTCATTACGTGTAACTCATACCTAGCACTTTACTCAATCAAGCAATCAAATTCGAGTCTCATTTTTACGTTTTCTCAATCGTTCTGCATTATTGCAGGAGTGTCAGAGGCTCTAATTCATTTGTATAAATTCAATATGGCGGCTGTATTTTTCAAAAAAAAATTCGTAATCTCTCTATATAATACGTATGAATGTGTGTACAGTGCACCATAACCCCAGAGTGCATGGAGCAATATTAACCAAATTTGGTACGCATATGACTGACTACACGGCAAAAAGCACCCATAACACCCTTAGGGGACGGGTAGGAACGGGGAGACATGAAAAAATGATATTAATATTTTGAGGGTTCGTTTAAATTTCCTAAAGTGGGTAGCCTCCGACTACTCGAATTTGTTAAATATAAGGCCTTTGTTACTAAAGCACGTTTTTGACTTTCATAATATTATGTTTTTATGCTTTTTAATGCTTTTTAATCATTTAACTTAGTTTTTAACCTATGTAATCAAGGTTTCAACCTTTTTTATAAGTATTTATTTACATATTGTAGTCCAATTTAATTTTTAATTTTTAATTTTTCTTAGTCGGGTTTTAGTTTTATTTTAACTTTCACATTATTACGTACTCAGTCTGTATTACAACAATGTGTTGTTATTCGCAATGCTGCCTTATATGACACTCTCATGGTCATGCCATATTTTTGACGAAGTATAGTGAGCCGAGTATAAATAATAAATAAAAATTAATGTAATAGTGTCCGTGTGAATACACCTTCCGACAGCAGAAACATTCTTTTGAGTAGCGATCTTAATGAGAAAAGAATTTCCTTCGCGAGCGTAATGATAAGATACGAAATTATAATGAAAGGCGTAGGTTGTGCAATTCGTTATTCTTATTTGTATGAACAGACGGATAATATTTCAGAGGACGCTTCCCGGAAATAATCCGCTACGAGATTTTTCGAAAAAAAATCGTAATTAAAAAACTTAAAAAAGAGATTTCATTTGATATCAGAATATTGCATACTCATTGGTTTATATATGTGTGCCAAATTTCTGCTCAATCGGCTGGGGGAAACTGGTTGAAAACTCAGTCGCAAGATTTCGCACAAACATACTAATTAACTATCTAACATGTAAAATAACAATAAAATCTTGTAATAAAATTGAAAATGCACACATTTGAGCCTAGAGCTACACAGTGAACAATTGTTTATTACAGTTTGAGAAAAATGTCAGTTACGGTTGATATCGTTGGTGGTACGACACAATAGACAAGGAGTCTCCAACTGGCAGCCCGCGGGCGATAAGCGCCCCAACAGCCAAATTTTTGTGGCCCATGAAAATTATGAAGGTTTCATTTCGCCTCTCAGACCCTTGATCGGAATTCCCTTGCTTGTTTCCGGAGAGTAAATTAGTTTATTGACCTCCACGTTGTCGTACGCAGTTTGTAACTGCTTTTTTGACAAGTCATACATTTATTTATTTAAAAAATATTTTAGTAGCTACAAAATATTATTTACTTTTATACGACTCAAAAATAAAGAAAAATGATAAAGAATTAATAGTGAACCATTATGTTCTTGGTATATAAATTTTTAAATTTAATTACACTGCTTCATGTAATTGTTAAATTGATTTTAAGTGCTTGTTTAAATTAAACTAAGTATATTATTTCATGCTGGTCCCTCTTATCTATTCGTATAATTTTATGAAAATTAGCCTACTGAAGTTCGGCCCGCAATCATACACAAAGTTTCCAAATAATGGAACCGCAAACCCTTACAAGTTGAAATCCCTTGAAAACGGCCCTTAGAGAGAGATGGTTATGCGACGGAAATGTAAGTGAAAGTTTCCACATTTTTCCATGCGCATTCGCAACTAGCAGTGAATGACCGAGAAGCCCGAGACGCCGCTCCGTCTGCGAAGCCGCTGCCGCGCCTCATCGCTCGCGCATCGTACGAGTGACTCGTCAACATTCCTTCTCTCCCCCTCCCCACCCCNCCCCTCCAGTCAACCCCCCCCTCCCACCTCTGCCGGAGGCTGTGTGCCTCTGCACTTGCACGCAACTGTTCATTAGGCACCTCGGAACCAACCACCAACCCAAATGTTAGGTCGCCATCTTCATTTTGTCCCAGGGTATGGTACAATACAAGGGCGTCCCCCAACGATCTGTCTGGGGCCCCGCTTTATAGCGCTTCGGTGGAAGGAAAGAAAAAAATGGTCTGGAGAAGAAGAGGTTCGACAGGTACAATGGACGCTGCACTGCGTGACTCACTAAGAGGCACCTGTTTCAATCCGACTGCTCAGTCACGAAGCGAAGCAGACGTTTCTGAAAGGATTACTCACGCAGAACACTAAAATAACGTCTCCCTCGGGTGTCGAACAATTTTCAGCCTCGACTCGACATATGTTTTAGGAAATAATGGTTTACTAAAGCGCAGTGTGAACACAATTAAGTTCGACGGTTCAACTAACCAATCCTACTTTCGTAAGAAAATAATCATAGATTTACCAACTGGAAGTTAGATATCTGGAAAAGAGAAATTTCTTGATTTCTTACTAAAATTACATATTTTTATGGTGGCCATACATTCCTGGTGGCATGTTACAATGAGACGTATTCCTATGCTCACAACTATAATTTTAAGTTATAACTCAGTTGCTTAAGGAAACAGAATTTAAATACAAAAAATGTTGATTTGAATATTCAAGACTCCGGATACTGACTTCAAAATGTTTTCCAGCATTTAAACCTCATCTACGTTTTCGGTCAGCGCTCCTTCGTTTTTAAAGAACCCACCACCTTACACATAAAAATTTCCACGAAGCTCCTAAATATTAGTGGTTTTTATATCATTGAAGCATTATGGTTGACCTATTCCACCTTGGTTCGTATGTACTGTATAATTTAATCGATGCAAACAAAATCATAATGAAGATTTCCAAACATTGAAACGGTCGGGGGGNCAATTTTTGCTAATATTAAAAGCTTTTTTTCCGATTGTTTAGCATACTCATGTTATTTACTTCGGCATCTGTCAGTAAAATGCGTCGTCATGCAGTGGATGTCAAAAGAAAAAAAGTCAGATCCCAACACATCGTCGTAAGAAAGCGTCACGTGCGTTATCCTTCAATTTTCTTAATACTCGCTTAACTTTACAGTAATTTCTATGGATTTTTACGTAAATCCAAAAGGTGTATACCTGTCTCTTATACACATCTTATATATATATATATATATATATATATATATATATAATATTATATATATATAAACACATCAGAAAAAATAAAGGAAACGAATTGTATATTTGTGTTGTCAAGATAATTCTTTTATTTGTTTACAGTCACTCACCCGACGGTGAGAGAAATTAACAGTTGAGGCGTTGAGTGTGGAAATAAAAAAGTAGTTTTCAAGCGAAGTCGTGAAAAATATTATGATATTCATATGAAAGAAGACGAGAATATTTTCAGTAATTCTAAGCGGATCCTCAAAATCTCGTGGATGTCGAGGTCACGAGCAGAAAGCGTCTGCAATAGCTGCTGTACGAACTCACGACGAGTCGCGTTGGAATGTAAAATCTCCTGCGGTTTCGACTCCACAGGTTGCATCATGTGGCCATGGGCGCAGTCGACGGGCGGCCTTTCTTGTTACGCCGATACGAAGCTAATGAAGCCGAAAAATATGGAGTGCGCGCAATTCTACACAACATTATCGTGTATCAGATTCACTTAACTCTCTTCAATTCAAGAGTTCTTCAGTTTTATTGTTTGCTTACTTTGGATTTTCTAAACAATATTGTACTATCCCTGACCCGGGTTTTTCTCCGGTTTTCCTTGTGGTACAGGCGGATTTTATATACAGACTCCCTAACGTCTTGTATAGGTGTGGCAGTCTATTGTAATAATTAATCGCGAATTTAGACTTAGTTTAATAGTTACCGTTCATAAACAATATATTCCGATTAATCTATAGTTCGATAGTAATACGTACATGTGAATTATCTTTGTGTTGTATTAAATACAGTTTTATTGACATTATAACACGTAACTTCTAAATTTTTTAAGGAGTGTGCTGAAATTTTCAATCCGTGTCTGCTTGAGGGCCCTTGATTGGAATTGATTGGATAGCCCCTTAACTGCTACCGGAGAGTAAATTAGTTTATTGTCCTCTACGTCGTCATACGCTGTTTGTAACTGCTTGTTTGGTGGGGATCTATGTGAGGGGGTGAGAGGAGGCTAAGGGGGCTATAGTCCCCCATTCGACCTGACCTCTCAACAGACAAAGGTATATTTTGCCACCTTAAACAATTAATAAATTTGGTTACTATTTAATATTTGCTAGTTGTTGATTACCTATTTGACGAGTTGATGTATTTTATTTAAACTTTTATAAAATTTGTGTTGTAAAACCATGATTTTCAAATAGAAATGCTCCCCACATACCTTCCCAATCAGCCCCCCTTCCCCCGTCACTACGGTCTAGTATGTATTATAGATATGCACATTATGTATATACACATTAATTATTGTTCGATCACAATAATATACTTCGTGATAGACCAAGAAAGGCCATAAAATATATTTTATTTATTATTATTATTATTATATAGTGGACGTCAATAGTAGAATTAGATTGAAAAAGTTTTCTCTTGTTCAAGTAAAGCATAAGGGCCGGTTCCTTCGTGTCCACTCCTGTTCGTGCTCGACGATAGGCTCGCCATTGATTCCCCTCACGTTCTCCGACCCAATCATTAGGCGTTTTGTATTAGAGACAAGAGCCCTGTGATTTCGACTTTGTCCCAGGGCATGGAATGTCATACATATTACAGGAGGGAATTGTTCGGGTTGTCTGCGCTGCCTTCGCGGCTTGAAATCCTTGACGAGGATGCGCGCTTCGGGTCGCACTCAGATTTCCATTCAAGTTGAGATCCCCCACGGATGATCGTAATGATTGGTATTTCAATGATTCAAAGTACAATACAACTGTGGAAGACAACCGTCATTGACATGTTTATAGCTCTTCATTTCACATTAATCACTCGGATAAGAGGATAATATCGTCTTTTTTTTTAGACAATATAAAATAATTTCGATGGAACATTTTTTCCACGCTAAAATAAAGCAGTGAAAATGATAAATTATATAAAACACGGTTCTTTTATTTTTTGAAATGTTACACGTCTATTAGTGTTTTAATACTTGTGTCTAACGAGAAATTAACACCTGCGTATGACCACGGGGAGGACAGTAATGACAATGGAGGGGATCCCCGCCACACCAGTGGAACTAAAGAAAAGTTGTTCAGAGAAACGGAAAATTTAAGATTATTACCTTACTATTTCTAGTCGTACCAACTTCAAACTTGGCACATCAATATCGTTCGGTGTTTAATGAACGATAAAATAGCAAAAACCTGAAATATTAGATTAAGTATCGTCTTCGAGTGAAGGCACGTCCAGGAGTCGAGATGTGAGTTGCGTCATAGAACTACTTCACTTGGATCTTCACAAGGGAGCGAACTCAAACGGGCTCGGGGGCGGATATATAACAGCAAGCATAACACTTTGTGACACTATTTTAGAGTTTTTAAAACACTCAAAGTGTACTAAAAATTGTGTCACCGTGCAGCCCTGCTCAAAGGTGTATACAATCGCAATTTTATTACTGCCCGGTACACTGTATCTCGTTAAGAGTAGGAAATCGCCTCGAGTTTGAGCCGTAAGAAAACATTGCGAATAACAAAGACAATCGTTCTCGATGCCCAGGAGACACTCGTACGCACGCTTGGAACCGTGCCGAAGTGAAGGTGGGTTGGGATAAGTGAATTTGGGGTAAAATATACAAGAGATTGTTGTGGGACAAAGCTCCAAATGTGGGCGAAAGAACCTCCAGCGAAATAATCCAAAGAACAATAAAAATGTAATATTATCGAGAACTAATAAATTTTGTTCTTATCAATTCATTTTTCAAACTACTGAAAATGTGTTTTCTTTATAATTGTAGATTGTTTATTTAAAAAATTATGTTGATTGAAGAAGATTTCGAGACTTGAAATAGGGAAAGGAAGAAAGCGCGCTCACGAATTTCGAGTGCAGGACCCTGCTAGCTTATAGAATGACACATTTGCTCGTAGATTGTTGCTTAGACTCATTGCAACCTCGTAAACTGAAATAGTCTAACCAATAAATTGTAAATTTATCAAATGATTGCGAAATTTTGTTAACTTCGCGCACGTGATGATGGAGAGAGGTCCGTATCCCAAATGAGACGGTTCCACGAACACCCAAGTAAATTTATCAAAATCCACGTAAGTTCACAACCCGCAAATCCTCACTTCATTCCTCCCACTTTCATATCTTTCTTTTCATATGTATTGTAAGTTCTTCGGACGACTCCATAGCAATGGCATTGAAATTAATTTGTCCAAAAATGAGATATTTTCAAACTTTTTCAAAATTTTTGTCTTTTGCCATTTCATTATAAAGTAAAGCTTGAAATTGTACGGGTCCATTTAGACAATCGTTTGCCGATGCGTACGATTTGAAACTGCTAAATATAATTTAAAGTGAAAATTATTTCTTCGTCGCAAGTGAAAATTATACAAATATCATAAATTGAAAGGATAATAAATTTAATTAAATACCTGATAAGATATATATTTCAATGAATGCAAAATACACTACGAGTAATCAACCATCAGAAAATTACATTTAACATTACAATACTGCGTCTTATAGTTCTGAATACAACAGGAGGAGGATTTTTCACGTTATTCTCTTAATTTCTAATTCTCTTAAAATACTTCGAAGAACTTCAATGAGCATACTCTTAAGTACTTCGAAAGCTTGATGCATTTAAGTCTAATGTCTTCCATAATCAGTTTATGAAGACTTTTAATGGTTAATTAAAGTAAGGTTTACGATAGCCGAATATATGCGCACTGGATCCGCTCGCTGGTCGACCTTCAAGGATTTAACCATCGCTTCGTACTCAACATAAACCGGAAGAAGACAAATTACAATTTGGAAAATGGAGAGAAAATTTTAAGGAACGTTAAACAACTAGAAGGATATTGAAGCTAGTTAATACAAATTCAGCTCGCCATAGTTGAAAATATTAATTTTTTTTTACGATGGAATCTTTACAAATGACAATAAAAATGAACAATTTGAGGGACGTCTACTACTCCAGTGAGAAAAAATTAAGAAAAATACACATTCAAATAAATATTATCTTTATACTTTTAAACCTGGAATGTCAACTATTTCATATACGATATCTTTTTAGTAATTCAACACTAGATAGTTCATTTTTGCTCAGCGAATCTTACGTCGTGCAACTAATTCATTCGAATGAGTGTTATCGGTTTATAAATCTGCTCAGAAAAATTATAAAATTATCACGAAAAAGACTAAACATTTTTTTGAATTCGCGTACACTTGAGACTCTTTTAAATTTATAAGGCCAAAGAATTCATTCAATTCAGGAATAGTTAATGACCATTTCTATCGAGAAGTCTTTACTCATCTGTTAAATGTGCAAAGACTTCACAAGACTCGTCGCACCACTGTCATCTAAAATCAATTCTTCGAAGAGCGGGAAAACAGTTAGCGTGAGCAAACGTGTATATTTCTTGCACTGTCAACACTATGTACTTCTAAAAGAGCACATCTGAAATCTTTACTCTAGCAGTGTTCACCAAGGACGATGCACTGAAACAGAACACAAAATTTTTCTCCGGTTTTCTCACGAAGTCTGAGCAAATGCAGGAATGGTCCCTGGTTCAAACGAAGATTAGGGAGGGTCTGTTCCTCCGGACGATGCAGAGACGTCATAGGGAACCGGGTGATGAAAGTGAGCAGCGGAAAAACAGCTAGCCCTTACCTCTCGTAGTTGGAAGTCCGCGTCTGAGCCGTGCGTGTGTGGAGGAAGAGCGCGGTTGGTCAGTCGCCCGCTCCACTCAGCGGCGCACGCTGCACTGCTCGAGTGGTCACACGACACGCCGCTATATTTACCAGCGCAGCGGCGGCTGGCCGCGCAGACAGGCACTCGATGGCGTCGGCGGGGAAGTGCGGCCGGGGGGGGGGAGGAGATGTCGAAGACACTCGAACGCGTGCGGGAAAGGTAAGCGCCGATTGTTGTGGCTTTCTTCGGATTATTCAAAAACATAACCATACTGGTCCGGGTTTCTCACTGGTTATCCTTAGGGAAGTGGCGGATTGTCCATAGGCGGGAATGTCATTTCATACTTTTGTTATTAATAATGACGAGTTTTGACCACATTATATCTACGATTCATTTTGAAATAATGTATTGATATTAAAATTATCAAAAAAATTTTTTTTATAAGTATTAAATCCGCCACTGCCCTCGGGCCGGATCGGAATTAATGGGATGGTCCCTCGCTTGTTACCGGAGAGTAACTTAGTTTATAATCCCCCACGTAGTCATACGCAGTTTGCTACTGCTTTTTTGACGATAAAGTTTATTTATTTATTTATTTATTTATATAACATTCATTCTTAGCTTCAGAACTTGGACTCGTCTATCACCGAAAATTCTCCACTCGTTATCGACAAAATCAAACTGTCCCACACAGGGTAGAGTTCTGCAATTACACGAGGAGGGGCAGATTTGGTCAGTATCTCGCTCCGGTCAGTTTAACTCCAGTGTTTACAAGGTACTCGTTTTACTGTAGTCTGGGAGTCAGTCTGAATGTTGGAGTGTGATGAAAAATCCATGTGAAGAGCGAACCCCGGCCATCCACTCCAGTTAGAGATACGTAGTATTTAGCGTTGGAACTGTGAATTGCTTCTGGATAGTCGAAGTTTTCTGTTGTCGGAAGCCAAACCCATTCACCGAATGCATCATTGAGCATTTTCTTTTTCTATTGATGTCTGAATCCGGTATATCTCCCGGACCAATCTCTTTCCGTATATTTAAGTCATTCCCTCGTTGGCCGACGGAGTAAAAGCAAATCGATTCAAAACTTTCTTATAAAAAAGATACTTAACTGTTAAATTCTTAACCATATACAAAACATTCAAAATTTGTAACTTTTGACACTCACGGAATTTAAAAACTATAAATACTTGTGCTGTTTACGATTGTAATAATTATTTTAGTAAATTATTAACTTAAACGAACTTTTACGAACTAAAAATATATTTAAATCACAACGTTTCGTCACAGATTTACGGCTTCGTCAGGTAATTCATAAATAATACAGTATCCTTGTAACATATCATGAATAAATATTAAACAACAGGAAAAATTTAAAAAAATGAAACAAAATAAATCACATGAACAGAATATAGAAATAATTTGATAACTTACTATTTGAAAGAACGTTCCGTGTGTAAAATAATCATTTTGGAACATTTTATTATTTTAGTATGGGGGTGTTGGGAACGAGTTTGTTCAAGGGTCAAAACAGAAATGAAAAAAAAAAAATCTGTAATGTAAAAATAGATTACTTGAGACTTTCTCTTCATAGATGAGATTGTAAGAAATGTTTGTCAAATATAAGAAAAATCGTCTCATGTTCTACGAAAATGGTCCACAAATTTTCATTGCATAACTATATAAGATACGCACACTTAATTGAGGCGTCTTAACACAGAGGAAGCATCTTCGCCGAATACGATAACTCCGAGAGCGGAAACTGATTACGCTTGAGGCGTCAAGGACACCATCTCGGATTCTCTGGGGGTTCTCCAACGGGTCACGACAGCGTCAAACCACTGCAAATCACGAAGCACGACGCATGACTTACCTCTGTAAACTGCAGGGAAGGTACTCCTCTCAAAGGTGGACAATTGTCACGGGTTGAAAATCTGGGCACTGATCGTCACGTTTTTTGTTCATTCATTGAGAGAGATTTTTTTTTCTTTCACGTACGCACACTGACCGGGTCACTGGAAGTGAACGATTCGTACGGTGAATCACTATTGACTGCAGTTTTTTTTCACTGAGATGGATCCCAAGTACACTAAAATTTTAGCACACTTTCCGAGAAATTTCCGATTCCAAATGCCGATATTCAACCTGTGCACCGTCCAATCAATTCCTCGGCGACTTCTGCGCGCAACCGACCGGCGACCCGGAAGGAAGCCTCTGCGCGTGCTTCCGAGCAAGGCGCAGACTGCTGTGCCTGGCTGCGCGCGGTCGCTCACCGTCGGACGGGCTCTGCGCGCGCGCCGGCTGCTCCACGCGGCTTTTATACGACCCAAGGTTGCCAAGTGTGGTTGTGTTGGCGGCCGTTCGCCGCCTCCGTCGCCGCCGCCGGGACTCACTCGCAGGAGAGCGACGCGACGGACGCGCGGGACTCGCTGCTGCCCACCGCTGGACCACCGCCGACAGCCCCTCCCTCTCCATCCATCCCTCCCTCGCACGGCGGCGAGGTCCCTCCGAGGTGAGCGGGAGTCGAAGCCGGACACATCCAGGGACAGCGCAGCGCTTCATCCAGCACACTGGTCCATCCTCGCCCGACATTTCCCCTGGTTTTCTTTCCGATAGAGGTAAAGGACCACGGGGGGGGGGGATAATAAACTAAGTTACTCTCCGGAATCAAGTATGGGACCATCCCATCAATTCCGATCAAGGGTTCTAAAGCAATGGCAGATTTAATAGTTATAAAATAAATTATCTAATAAATACGTACTGTTATCCATTTATTATTCCAAAATGAATCGTAGATATAATGAGCAATCAAAATTCCAGATTGATAACAAAAGTATTAAATGACGTTCCCGCCGAATCCCGTCAAAATCAAATGGATTGTACGCCATTAGCCGGAGGAAACCCGGACAAAAAAACCCGGGCAAGGAGGGACATTCATATATACACCCACTACTAGTAGGCTGAGATCTAGGAGCGAGACTGCCATTTTTATAAAGTTAAATTAGAACTCGAATTTTGAATGGTTTTAATAGTTAAGACTCATTTAGAGAATAATAAAGTACTTATATGCTAAATGTACGTATGTATTTCATGTTTCAGCCAACTAAGGACCACGATGACGAGTGTTAGTAAGGCTCAGCTCTGAGTGAATTTACTCACTAGTCACATCGTGACACATTTTTGGGGAACAGCGTCTAGAAAGAATCTAGATTGCTGTATCCGAGTATTACAACTGCGGTTGTAAGCCGCAGAGGGTGAACTTTTCATACACTACAGCATATACACCCATCCTGGCCCGGGTTTTTCTCCGTTTTTCCTTCGGGTAGAGGCGGATTTCTTATACAGGTTCTCTAGGCTTTGTCTAGGGTCGTGTTTATTGTAACAATAAATCGTGAATTTAGTGTTTTTTCAACTCTTATGATTTTTAAACACTATACTCAGAATAATCTATAGTTCGATAATAACTTGTACATGTAAATTTACAAACATATTTGCGTTAAATTACAAACATATTGACATTATATATGTATTATAACTCGCAGCTAACTTTTTATCTTATCTAGGAACTTTTGCTGAAATTTTTGAATCCGCCTCTGCCTTAGGGCCCTTGATCGGAATTGATGGGATGGTCCCTTGCTCGCTTCCGGAGAGTAAATTAGTTTATTGTCCTCCACGTGGTCATACGCAGTCTGTACTGTTTTTTGACAATAAATGTATTTTATTTTATATGAACTGAGACAGAGCTACGAATTGTTCTGGCCCCACCGAGAATTGAACTCGGGATGACTTGGATGAGCGAACACGCTAACACCGTAGCACCGGAGGGGGTATTTGCTAAATAACTTCTTTATGAAATTATAAATCAGCCAATGCCTTGGAATCCATTATCGGAATCGGTAGCATGAGCCCTTGTTTGCATTCGGAGAATAAATTAGTTTATTGCCCCTAATGTGGTCATTCACAGTTTGCAACTGTTTTTTTTTTCTCACTATAAATTTGTTTGTTTTATTATATGAAAAAGTCGAATTGCTGTGCCTCCCGAAACAAGTAATTCCATCAAAACTTTTGCTTAATCTATCGCAACTTTGGAGAAACACTGGTGAACGTGCAAATTGTTCTGAAACACTCCGCCCTTTAGCGTCCGGTGTCCGGTCTTCCTTCGTAGCATTGCCACTCGTGACACTAGTGCTACATCGACAGTTCATTGCGATTTTTTGTGAGCAGAGATTATGTGTGGACCTGCTTTGACCTGAAAGAATAAATATGCCGTTTAATAAGTTAATTTACGAAATTTTAAACACATGTTCTCGACAATTAACGAATTTGCACATTCGGCTATGTTTCTCTTTGACATTCTTTACTTTTCAGTTTGTGCTGTACCGTCGTCGGTTATGGGCAGGAATGTAATGCAATGCCGTCGGCTATGGGCAGGAATGTTGGCAAGGTAGGAGTTGTCATGTCAAAGTTAATAAGGTGGAGCTAACCCACCTCGAACTTTACTTTCAACAGTTCTCCTAGAATTTTAAATGCAAAAATGGGAAGTATTGAGGTTGTTTTACTGCTAAATAAGTTTCGCCATTCGATCATTTAAATAAGAGAAACATATTACTAAAGTAGTGCGAGAGTGTCGCTCTCCCAAGCTCCCACTCCACAACACCTTGCTATGGATGATCCAATGGCGAAAGGTTTGTCACGCGTTCGTGTACCCTTGCTGTGCAGAACTGACATAGAAATAAATTGAATGAGAGATGTGTAAGAGCTTCTATCTTTCCCCGCGGGAATAGAACCCATGTCCCTCGGATCTCACATTCCTCATCTCCGTTTTCACTGTATCTGCTATCTCGGACTTTCATTCAAGTTGCTTGTGCTGTTGTCATAGCAATCATAATGAACGCGACATGAGCACCACAAATAACACACGAAAACAATTGAATTTTTATTCTAAAATAAGGTACTCTATTATCGTTGAGTTCTTATCCCTATGTGTGCTCGAAACACCAAAAAACTGCATTTAAGCAGCCGAAATGTGTACAAGCAACGTATAATTTTTCAAGAAAAATTAAGGAGACATATTTTGGGTCTTCGAAGAAACTATTTATGGATTCTCCCAAAATTCATAATTTTTTTAATGCTCCTTGTGATGGATATCAAAGCAAAGCCCATTTCACGCAGAAGGGAACAACATCAATCACTCTATTTTCATCAAAGTTTTTCAACTTATGATTGTGCAATCAAAATCGTACTTTATCTTTGGAAATCTAGAACTCAAGAAACCTAAAGAATCTGAAATTTTGTTTTGACATGCTCTTAGCGGGCACTACAAGAGCAACTAAATTATAGACATCTGGGATATCAAGGTACATACCATTGGTTGATTTGACATGGAATGACTCTATGACTGCGAAATTTTCGCACTGGGCAACTAGTTTATTTATTCATATTCACATTAAAATAAGAAACAAACCTTGTTAGGTATATGCGATTTTCTAGGAGNAGGGGAGGGGGATGGGAGGGGGAGGGGGGAGGGGGAAGGGTGTGAGCGTCCGAGATCTGAAGTCGTGTCGCAGTCTGAGACTCACCTCATGCGACCAGACGAGTCTATGATTCTCCGCGCATCGCTAGACTTCATTCCTGTCCGCACAGTTCCCAGGCCTTCCGCCGCACATTCTTCCTTTTCGTGAATATTTCAACGCCATATTTATATAAATCTCCAGATATCAATTATTTGTTGTCTATGTCAATTCTAAATGATTAATTCCAATTTTGCTGATCATAAAAAAGGGAAGAGAAAAATAATTTACGAAGTGCTCCCCTCCATTACAAGTCTTGTAATCGCATACCTGTTATAACATTTTACACGCTTTTGATGCTTTAGTCATACTACCGAAATCATACAACTATTTCAATAATAATGCTGACTTTCCATTGTCTCAATGATTCTTGGTCCAGATCTCTGATAATTTTTCGCTTCCAGAAATAATACAACGTATGATGGAGTAATTCCTGGTTACCTTTCAGATAGTATAGTCCCCCTTATCATATTATCACACACAGTTTTGAACTGCATTTTGGCAATCCGGTTTATTTAAATTTCTTTTTCGCGAACTCTCTTCTTGCATTTGCTGTTCTTTGCCTTTGGTCCTATCTCGCTTTAACAGCAGCGGCGGCATCATCAAAGAAGACTGTCGTTGCCAAGGCGGGCGTGTATTTTTAGGACGGCACTCTTCTATACTTGCAGTGAACATGTCGGTCGTAATTATTCGTCAAAATACAAGGCCATTAAAACAAGGAAGTTTTCTCAAGAAAATAAAAAAAATTCAAAAATTCTCAAGAATTATTTGGTATCTCTAACATATTAATTCAGAAGGGTGAATGCACCGGAAAAACGTACAAGAAGTCTCATGTTAAGGGCAAAAATGGGACACATTCGGGACTTTTTCCTATTTGTTTTAAAATTATAAAAAAATATTAAAAATTGTAATAACAATAACACAATAAACGTCTCAATCTTCTTCATCCCTCTCATTTTATTCTAATTACAATACATCTAATTTTCATTAATTAACATAGTTCCTCATCTTCGTTATATCGTCAGTTCTCACACCATTGAGTATTGTCTCATACATTCACCAGATATATGGGATTTCATGATCATTTCATTTGGTCAAAGTCTTTCATCTACACATCTTAACTAAATTTTACATGTTTAACATTCATGAAGATAATTTGATAATTAACTCGAAAGCAATGGTGTACTTATCTCCTAGGATTATGTGATTCAAGATAATTTTTCATCTTTATCACACGAACTACAAAACATGCAGTGAAATAACTTAATATTTTTGTATAGCTCAAACATTCGTGCGTTGGACTCCGGATAACCTATTTTAAAACTTGGTAATGTTCAGAGGACTGTCAAAAACTTCATGGCTTTTGGAGCACAAATCGTGGTTTTAGATCTCGCAATTTGAGAACCAGAAATGAAGACCCACCGAAGCAATCTGGCATGTGATTAGCGATGAAAACTTAAAAACTTTCCATTAAAAAACACTTTATACCTTCATTACTTACCTCTGCCACGTGAAAATTAGTTGTTAGATCAAGAAAGCAGCAAGTGTAAGTAGTTTGGAAACCGCTGCCTTGACGCACTTGGTATGAATATTTGCTTCCAACTTCTTAAAATAGCTTGTTTATATAATTAAAGAGACTTCAATTCAATCAGCATAAAGATTTAAATATGTATTGCTAGATTATGTTTCGATGAATCCAATTTGACACACAGCTGTTACTCGTGTTTCGAATGATTTCACCCAGAATACGAACATCGAATTGCATAACCAAATGAAGACTCTGTCTCTTCATTGGTTAAACATGTTTAAAACTAATGAAATATTATTATACGAATGTTAAGAAAAACAAATTACAAATTATTACGGGTTGTTATGTTCTACATCACAATTTGTTACAAAGGTTTTGTATAGTGCTTCACAAACAAAAAACTAGTGGCGCAATACCATCTTAAAACCTGGATGCAATTTCGTATCATATGTAAGTTCCCGGTTCTCATACTATTATTATTTAATGGAATCTTAGATTTTGGTTTTCCAAAACTAGTCTCCTGTGTTTGGTGCATATACACTGATAAATAGTCACCAGGACTTTTAACACAGTAACCACAATAGTCATCTGATATCATACCGCAACCTATCTAATTCACAAGTTTGCCAGTTTCTTTTATTACAGGCTCATTTTATTAGAAACTGTGACACTAAGTATTTCTGAAAAAACTAATTTTTTTAATCCACTGGTTTCTTGTTGCATGTTTATCAACGAAAAACGTTAAAAACATGTTCTTGATAAAACCTTCTGGGAAAATAATATCTATATTACTAACTATAATGCAATCCATTAGCCCTCAACTGGTACCCGTATTTATAAACATTATTGTCAAACGTACGTAAAAATTATTATAAACTTTATTTCATGATTCATTTAAGGTACAAGTGGGTCAACTTTGATCGGCAGGTTTTTGACTCACCTCCTAGTCAAGGAACCGAAAAATTCTGAAATATATTCATGTATATACTTTTGTCATAATTACTCATCTAGATCAAAGAAACAACAGGTTTTTTTAGCTAAATTAAAAATACAAAAATTAAACCAACGTATTTATTCAGGAAAAACATAAAAAATTGACATGAAGTCTAGTTTAGCGAAAAACAAAAAATTATTTTCTCTCATAAAAACAACAACGAAACCGCTATTCTTGATTATAATCGCACAAACGACAAAAAAATCTTTATAGAACAAAGAATAACAACCATCCTTTGGTGCTTTTCCATAATTCAATGATATGAATTACTTAAAAATGAAATATATTTTTTTTATCAAAAAAGAAAGTTACAAGCAATCTTGACATGATACAAACATTACACGCTGACAAACACTACACATTAGCAGTTTTGGACGAGATTTTGACCCAAATCATTGAATTTCCTACTTTCCATGAATTTTTGAGTCCATTCCTCAAGACACTTGGGGGGGGGGGGAAATCCACACACAAGGTACACGTGAGTCCAAAATAACCCGACGATGAAAATAGCATTAGTAATTACGGTCAGAAAAAAGTGACATGCGGTCAGTGCATCCGAGAAATAAATGGCGGGGAAGGTTTTAAATGCCTTGATATAGAGTTACAACGAAAACTTTCGTCTGACCAATGTGTGCCCGTTGAGATTATACCGAGAACACGATTTAAATAGTCCATTATATACATTTAAAGAAAATTCACATTATACAAAAACACAAAATCAATGTCATTTAAAACGATATAACGGTTCTCAAGACATTCAGGGTAATGAGAATTATTTTTGAATTTGCTACTAAATATTCGATTTTCCTCCATCGAAGTTATTGTTCGAATTCCCATTTGGTCATGTACAATCGAATATATGTTATACGAAGTTATATTGAATGAAAATTGGAGACGGAGATCGAACCAGGGTGTTTCAGATTTGCGCGTTGGCTTGCTAACAACTATACTACCCCGTTCGCTTCCCAGTTTTGTCTACCAGCGCGTAAAGCTGGAAGTCTCAGGTTTGATTCACGGCCCTTTCCCCCCCACTTTCATTCAATCATTAATGTGTTGCCTCACGACGTGGTTAACAGCTATTTAAGAGACATGATTAAATCATATCAAGTTAAAATGATGAAGTACAAAATAACCGGGTTCCCGTCAATTCCTTCCTTTAAGAACACGATGTATTTTTCAATAAGTAATTCTAGAATTTTCTGTAAACAGAGTTAACACAATCAGATGAAAATGACGACGAGCCGAGAATCGAATCTTGGATTCCCTCTTTGATCGCAGGTGTGTTTTCCACTACACCACAATTTCCTTCCACAAATGTACACCATTTCCACCCAGACCTAACCACCGGAAGACCTGAGCCACATCCCTATACACGAGATAAGTGAACCGGGCGGCACACTAAGCTGTATGCGCTAGAGTATCGGTTTCTCACGTACCTACGTGTTAAGGTTGGTTATGCATATTTTTCTTCGGTCTACCTACACTTAAAGAAGATATGTGATAACTTTCTGTCGGATGAAAAATGGTGAACAATTGTGGGAGGCGAACGCGTGGTGTAGTGGTTAACACCCCTGCGATCAAAGCAGGAGTCCCGGGTTCGATTCCCGGCTCGTCGCCATTTTCACCTGACCGAAAGTTACCACATATCTTCTCCATGTGTAGGTACACGGGAAATGTTTACTGTCAACGTACTTTTCAAATAATACTGCTTAATGTCACTGGATACATTTATACTATTTCTGTGCAAATTTATTTTAAATAAAAGCAAACTAATGTATGAGGCATTGCGAAGAAGATCGTCTCACCATATGTGAACACTTCATTTACACCATCACAAAATCGACTAATGAAATTAAAATGTGATAATGAAGGAGAAGGCCATGAGCGGATGGAGCACCGAAGCGGAAGTACTTGTTGAAGGTCACAGCAGGAGGCGCTGACTTCCTAGCGTGCCCCAAGGCTACTTCCGTGACCTTCATCCAGAATTAGAAGATAACACATTTATTTTTCTCGAGTTCATTACATGTAGTTTCTTAGTCGCGCTATTTATTGGCCAATGTTTATAAATATTTTCTAGATAATTTTCAACGTAAACATTTTCAAACCCTCCAATGTACTCTAATTTTCTCAACCAATTGTTTTCTAGCACAAAGTAAATAACTTTTTGTTCTCAGTTGAAAGCTGTTCCATAATTCTATTTCTGAATTAATTATTTATTACTATCCAAATAAATGAATAATAAAACCAAGAATAAGTTTTCGATTTATTCTCAACGAGCATGAAGATTCTGCTCAGGATTCAACATTAAAAATGTCAAGTATTAATATCAACAATTAAAATTGCAGATATGAATTGTCAACATTCCTTCCACCACATTACTACTCCCATGTCTCATTTTCAATAGGGAAATAAACCATTTAACGGTTGAAAGTTTGCGAATGAAGTTTCTGAAGTTAAAAGTGAGTTAAAAGGCGTGAAACTCCGAATCACCTCCGAGATCAGAGGAGCGATGAAATCCGGGTACATCTCCGGTTTTCCTTCGGGTAGGCGAATTTTTTTACAGCCCCGCTAGACTCTTGCCTAGAGGCGGAGAATAATAAATCTCGAATTCTGTGTTATTTAATACTTACGTTTTACTGCCAATACTTTGCGAATAATCTATTGTTTGATAATAATACGTACTTGTAATATTAGTTTGTGTTTGATTAAATACAAATTTGTTGGAATTATGTTAATGTTATAACACGTACCGAACTATTTTCATTGTTAGGAGTGTGTTGAAATGTCAAATCCTCGTCTGCTTTAGGGCCCTTGATAGGAATTGATGGGATGGTCCCTTGTGTGCTTCCAGAAAGTAAATTAGTATATATTCCTCCACCTAGTCATACGCAGTTTGTAACTGCTTTTTTGACAATAAAGTTTGAAGTATAAGATAAGGAAATTATATTGACAAAGAAATTTTAATTTTTATAATCCGAGATGAGACGAGTTCTTTTTTTTCTTCTTTTGTATAACGATTAGCATTTTATTGGATTATAACATTTACGTTCCAGAAATGTAACTGAGGTAACGGTAGGGTTCCATTGTCGCTCGCTTGGATCAGTAATGGTTAAAACCATCATCTCGAGAGAGAGGGTAAGTTAAGACTATGCAATAATCCAAAAACAATAATAATAAAAAGAAGAAGAAATAATAACATAATTGTAAACGTATTGTAATATTATTTTTTATATTTGGTTACATTTGTAAGTTATGAATATTAGGCGTAGAATTATTTAAAACTAAGTAAATATGATGTTGAGGGGTTAAGTTGCATCAAATGCAGATACAGCCAAATTGACACCATAAAAGAAAATGTACGTGAGCGTATTAGAAACTTTTCTAATTTAGATCATTCATTTTTCACTGGACTCTTGTAATGGGAAAGAAAGCCTTAAGCGGGATTCGACCCCGAAACGTTAGGAATCAGGGAAGAAACATGACTGGTAACTTTGTCAGCTGACAAAGAAACCGATTCGTGGTGATTGATATATTACGTGTATCTCATGAGCCCGAATAATTAGAAGTGATATCTATAATGACATCTTTCACGCCTCTCTTTGATAATTACTGCATTGACAAGTTATTTAACGTTGCTACAAACTGAGAGGAGGATCGTTGTGTGTCACGGCCAGAACCAGATGCCAACTGAGGCAAAGCTGCTCTAAAGAATCGTTGATACTGTCCATCAAAGACTTTTTTTTTAACTTCGATCTGGTCACTTGCTTAAGACAAGGTCGTTTTGCCCGCTGCGGAAATAATGAAGATAATGTGTAGGAAGTATTGATGTAAATTATTAATACGCATACGCAATTTTAATATTGTACGTATTGACCCGGTTTTTCTCCGGTTTTTCTCCGGTTATCCTCCGGGTAGAGGTGGATTTTCCTTGGGCGAGGATATCATTAATACCATTGTTTTATTAATCTCGAATTTTTACTGCACAAATCTCTTCAATTTATTCTGGATTAATAAATGCATATCAGTACGCATTTATTAAATAATTTCTTTTATAAATATTAAATTCGCTACTGCCCTTGATCGGAATTGATGGGATGGTCCCTTGCTTGTTTCCGGAAAGTAACTTAGTTTATTGCCCCCACATGGTCATACGAAGTTTGCAACTGCTTTTTTGATAATAAAGTTTATTTACAAGTATTGTACGTAATATTTGAATGAACACTTACTATTTATGTTCCCTTATTCTTATATCCATTCTCGTCAAGACCCACTCAGTTCTCGCCATCCTCTTGTCGAATTCGCTCGAGATATTAGTAACTAGTAACTATGGACGCTATCTATTGCGTTCGCAGTTCAATTAATTTATGACACTAACTTTCCATCACGTTGAAAGATTAAAGAAATAAATGAAAAAAAGAGTTCCCCCCCCACTCAATTATCAAATAAAAACTCATGGTTCGAAGCAATTGTCCAAATGCTCGTGAATGTAAAAACATTGTCACGATAGGTTTTGTAACCGGTGCGACTTAGGCAAATGCATGGGCATAGTCTCAAACTATGAAAATTTTAGATAACGAATGGTTTCCATATATTTGAAACACAGTAAAAATGTCTATGGATATTTCGCTTTACACTGTCTAGTACATTTTCATTCTGAATTGTTTTAAAGCTTTCGAATGTTTGCTAATTCAACCACGCGTGGCTATTCTTTACACAGGCAAAGTTGTTAATGACCCTTCCTTATCTAATGTAAATTATTTGTTTTACAACGTCTCCAATACATCGTTGTAATACACATAAATATACAAAAATTACTCGATCTGAATAACATTTTCGTAGAACCAAGTTGTTGGTTTTACTGGCTATTTTCGTTTTTGCATTGCGGGTCGTGGTAATTCGGAACAAGGGAAAAAAATTTCGGTTGTACTGTCAATGATCCCCGGTAAAGATCTTTTTTCATGTCGTCCATGAAATTTTCACTTTGTCTGAAGTGCATTTAGTTTAGTGACTAGCAACATTCATCAAAGATATAATTTACAGAATCAGCATTACACATATATTGTTTTGTTCACACGATAATAATATATTCAGAATTTACATTCTCTGAGTCGATTTAGAAGTTCATTCGCTGGCAAAATGTCAGTTAACTTTCTTATATGGAAATAAGGATTAAATAATTAACATTCTCCTCGATGAAAACGAAAACATAGCCAGATGTTGCATGAAAATTGGAGCAAAATAGCAGCTGCTATCGGTTCGACATCTCGCCTGTAAAGCGCAGGAGTCCCTAACAACCTCTTCCACACCGCTTGCAATGCATACTAATGCCCCAAAGACTCGCAAACTGGACTTCTCATAACGACACTCAGTACAGTGACTGAGAAATCCTGACCGAGAAATTGTTAATTAGACAAGTAAGCTGAAACTGTTTTGATTACAAGCACCCTTAAACACATTGGCAAATGTAAAGAATATTTAATTTAATTATCTGGCACTTGTCCAGACTTGCGTAAGACTAATTCTTGCAAATCAGCTTGCGAAATCCACGGCTCGTTTGTCAACTTCTAACAAAGTTTAACCACACTTCATTACGGAAACAAGCAAATTGGACACTAAAATTTTCAAGTAACTTCTCCAGAAAATAAAAATTACTAAAACTGCCGATATTGGGTAATTAATGAAATGAGTTTGTTGCGCACTTCTGTTTTTAAATCACCACTCGACATGAACATTCGCAAATTTTTGGATTGAAAAACGTTCGGAAACTTGAGGCAATCAATGATTTATCATCACTTGAGTTCGCGGAATTCGTGAGGATCAACCCAATTTTACGATCATAAAAAATGTTCAACTGTTAAATCACGTTTATAGTCTTCTCAAATGCAACATATCGTCCTTGGTCTTTGTATTTTCTCGCTATTAAAGTAGTTATACCGGAACTGTTAACGTTTTGTTTGTGTTGAAATTACTTTGTATCTTAGCTTCATGAGTAATAGTTATATCTAATGACCATCTAATTTCTAACCAATAGATGTGTATAAAGAAATAGAAACTGACTCGAAAGCAGCACAGTGTCATTACAATTATTTCGCAACTGCTTTGTTGATTTGGCAACACTTGTGTCCAAATTCAGTCGCATTTCCCATTCTCTCTTCGTATATTTTTCACTTAGTAAATTAAACTTGCTTCTACAAAACCTGCCTTTTCCCCTGTGTTTCGAACATGTTAAGGCACCATCGAACAATAATTGATCATTCTATCTCTGTAGAAAGCAAAAAGATCTGAGAAATTACTGAATCGTCTGTTCAGTGTGGCGCCCAAGAGAGACGCGATTTGAAAATAAATTTGACTTGATCAGAACCAAATACATATAACACTTTCAATTGATAAATTTTAAAATGTAAGAAGAAATTAATAATAATTTTCGTATATTGTGAAATGAAAATTGTAAAATTGCACGAAATATGAACAAGAGAATTTGAAAAGAAGTGAAGATGGAAAGGTTGGTGTGAACGTCAGACGCAAAAATCTTCCAGCGCGCAACACTTTTATCACTTTAAATGTCAGAAGACCTTCGTTGGCCAGAGGCATTCCAGAAGAAGGAAAAAATGTTTCCCCTCTTCGTCCTGAGACAGAATTTGGTGCCGGTGATTCCCTGTGGGCATCGCATTCGAAAGCGGCTTCGTTGCGATCGTTATCCAACCGGCTGCTGCGAATATTCCACACACGCTCTTGTCTCCACCTGTCGCCGCGGGGCTTTGTGACGACCGCTTGCCCGCCGCGAGCGCTGGGACAGGCTTACCACATTCACGAAAGTGAGAGATATTTCTGTCGAATTTCTTTGTCTTTTTTACGCAGCAATTTATTACAGAAAAACGTTTCTGGTCAAGCATATTTTCCCAATCTATCTAATGGTCTTCGTGTAACAATTTGAGAACACCAACGGAACTTCAATGCAGCGGAACACAAAAAAGGAATCACACCATAGACGAGGACGTTTTGATAGATAGGGAGAATATCAGGATACTAGACAGGGAAAGTAATGATCATGAACGCTACATGTCCGAAATGATTAACATAAAATCATCTGTACTTTGATCTTCTGTATTTGAACGTATGTGAGGACACAGAGAAATTATTGGGTATTAATTTGTATATATTATGATAATTTTATATATAGGTTGTGTTTTTAGTTTTGTTGTTTATATTTTTTGTGTTGTT
Source organism: Laupala kohalensis (assembly GCA_002313205.1). Taxonomy (NCBI): domain Eukaryota; kingdom Metazoa; phylum Arthropoda; class Insecta; order Orthoptera; family Trigonidiidae; genus Laupala; species Laupala kohalensis. The sequence continues at coordinate 228,946 of NNCF01126638.1, read as the reverse complement.
GCATATTATGGAATTTTATTAATGCAATGTTACTACAAAACTCCACTATTTATGTATCACCCGACGAAGGCCAAAATCCTGAGTGAAATATAGTTATTGACATATAAAAATACGTAAATGTTCGTGATTTAATAGTTTTGAGTTAATTTTCATGAATAATTCATGGCAAGCAGACTCTTTACAACACATTTTTTTCGAGTTTTTTTTCTCATACCATTCGAATTATCCGCATCACTGCCAGTTCCAGTTACTTCGGTAAAACAAGGATCTGTTCTTGTACGGGTAGAATAACCGTAAAATCCTCGTTCGTGAAAAGAAGAAACCTCCCCTTTACAACGATTCCCCAATTCATGCTCTTCCCTTCCCAACAATATAAAAGATATAAATAAATCTAATTTCTTTAAATCCGCGGATAAAAGCTTTTTAAGGTGCTACTGTTTCTATAATGTGAAAAAATTTACAGATTTTAATGAAAGATGAGAATTTCAATTTCTTAAAAAATATCGTTTTCCTTATGACTTCGCATGATGTAAGTGAAGTTAATATCTCTTATACTTTATCACGCCATTGTTATAGTACTCTAGATACTTATTAAATTCTTTTTTTCACGGATGTTTTTGCTCTTTTTGTATTTAATAGTTTATTTCTAACTGTACGCAATCTTGATACTGTTGTGTACATTATCTCTGTAGCTCTGGCTCGGGTTTTTCTCCGGTTTTCTTCCGCGTAGCGGCGGATTTTCCTTGGGCGCGAATGTCATTAATACTTTTGTTTTATTAATCTCGAATTTTTACTGCATTTATATCTAAAATTTATGTTGGAATAATAAATGGATAAGAGTACGTATTTATTTAATAATTTCTTTTGTAAATATTAAATCCGCCACTGCTCGTGAGCCCTTGATCGGAATTGATGGGTTGGTCCCTGGCTTGTCTCCGGAGAGTAACTTAGTTTATTGCTCCCACATGGTCATACGCAGATTGCAACTTGACAAAAATGTTATTATTATTTATCATGCGATTTAAAGATTTCTTCCTTCCTTTTAAAGTGGGTTAGCTAGAGTTTGACGCTGTGATGTATCTGTATCTGGCGGAGGATCGCGCTCCACATAGAACTCTTTCCAAAGAAGTTCTGAGGCCAAGCGTCTGTCTGTCTGTCCGTCCACTTCGCTGCTTTGAGGATGCGATTTCAATGCGATTTCAATGCGACACGACGACGTAGTTGTTGATGGGAACCAAAAAAACTTTCAATGACGTAATAGGAAGTGAACAGGGACAATAGAATTTATAGGGTCGTAGTTAATTTCAGTGCACATTTCTCAGAATAAATTAACGGGTACTGAATCGACGTTTCCCAAAAAAAGAATAGTGGAGTACTAGTCTATAGTTTCTTATTTATTTATTTTATGCCTTTTGGCAAAAGGAGGTTCAGGCCATGAGGCATTCAGATTCTTCCACCTAAGCGTTGGACTTGGGTAATGGAATTGGGAAGGAGAGATGTTGAGTTGCCGGGGGAACTTATGGTACCGAACCGACATTTGTCTGGAGTAGGTGAGGGAAACCTCACCTAGTTCGGCCGAGAAGGGTTTGAACCCACGCTCTACCGCTCAACGGGGCCGAGGAAGCAAAGAAGCTACCACTACACCACCGCTGTCGGTACCGTTCTCAGGTACATCCATTTAATTTGCAGCAGTTTATACATTGTTTCTATTTATTTCATTTTCTTTTATCTGGCGAGTTTTAGTCCATTACGTCTGCTCTTCCACCTAACAACATGGTTTGGGTGAAAGAGTTGGGAAGGAGAGCTTTTGTATTGCTTGAATATTAATGGTTACCTTATGAGCGGAATTAATTTCATGATCAATCTTTATTTATTCAGAGAAGTTACTTGATTTTTCCTTACACCAAAATATGTAATCTGAACATTTATCCCTAGCTTAAAAGTATTCATACCTTCCAATTTTTGTTACGGGCTCAAATAGACTTCTTTTTGACGCTTTTTTTTGCAACTAATCACAGTTAACTTTTTTTCGAAAAAAATTGTTTTTGTAAAGTCTAACACTGAGAGATTACACAGGCAAACAAAAATATCGACCTGTTCCAAAGACTATACCTATGTGCCCTTATGTATTTTGACACGCTGAATCCAAATCCGAATTAAAAATTGATTCATCACCGTACACTTTCTTAATCACGAAAAACTGCCCTTCAATACAAAAAATACTGGGGGGAGAGGAGTAATGAAGCAATTCTGAATTCGGATTCGGTTTCTGCACGTCAGAATACATGAAGACATAGGTCTGTTCCAAAGATGAGACCTACATTTGTGTTTTATCTCCCGTATTTTTGGGCGGGTTTTCGCGATTTCAAATAATGAAGGGCGATGAAGTAATACAGAGTTTGGATTCGGATTTATATAAGTATACATAGGTTTAGTCTTTGGAACAGGCCAATTTATTTGTTTATGTGCCTGTGTTATTATTGACATTTTTGAGTTCCCGGAACCACGTATTTGGCAGATAGTAACATCCATATGTTCGGTTTTCGCAGATTCGATCGCAGCCTTCTCTCCTATATTTGTTTTCTTCATACTGCATTCACTCGATTCATAAAGTTTCAGTTTCTTAGATGTTGGAATGAAAGAGAAAAATTAAAGATTTTATAATAAACAGCGTCGGTAGGAAACGTTTATATTCCAAGTTCACCAGTACACGAACCGCATAGAATCGGCAGAAAAAAAACAGTTATGTTCCAAATACGTTAATTAGTCAATATTTTGTGATATTTGTGTTCGACTAGACGTGCAATGGTGTGCAACGGCCATTCAAAAACTCAATCGTTGCTGGACGTTGCGTGTCTACATCTGGCAGATGTTGACGCTGTAATGCAGAGAAAAAGCAAACCCACCTCCGCCTTATGTTTCCTTTCTCATAAAATCGTGAGGGGACCTCTGTAATATGACGTGATAGGGTTATGACATTGTATTATTTTCATTGTCTGCTTGTGCCTATTAATCAAAGTAAGGGAGCCCCTCCGGTGGCTCAGGGACTATCGTCACCTATACACTCCGGGTTCAATTCCCGGCGGGGCCAGAAACATTTGCAGCTATTCACATTAATGTCCCAGGTTGTATATAGCTGTGAGGAAGCAAACCCTCCTACCTCTATCTACCTACTACTCCTAGTATCACTAACTCTTACTCCTACTAACACCTCCACGTGGGCCAAGTTGTTGTTAAACCCAGCTAAGCGGCCCACCTATATTCATACCATTCTACCTTCCTACCTCGTATCGCTACATGTAGCTTCAATAATTCGCTACATATCCTATTAACAATTACTACAAAATAAAAAAGGGATGGAGTGAGCTATGATCGTTGTGCCGACGATACTATAATAAAGTTACCGAGAGACTATATTATCAATAAAATAAAGATGGCAGTCTCGAATGAAGCTTCAGGGCAGCCTTCACATATATATTATAAAATAAAACATTGACTCTCGTATTGACTTGGGTTACTTGGGATCGCGCAAAAAGCGCTCGTAATCATCCGTGCCAACTTCACTATCATCATTCCTTCTCTTGTTCCTCCACAGATGATGCGCTCGAATATGCATATATTAACGCTAAAGGCAGAAAAGAATAGATAAACCCTCGATTTCGACGACGTACTTCAAGAAGGTAAATCTAATGATACATATTACAACAGTTCCCACTCCACTTCCAGACGTGTCTTAACCCCGAAGGGGATGAACGTTTATTTAAATAGCATCAGGAGTGTCAATATTCAATTCGTTATCCCCATAACTAGTCAAAAATTAGAATCTGCGCAACGACCTGAGAAAAAATCGACAAATGAAGCGATAATGATTGGCTTCTGTAGAAGAAAGCTCTCTTTTCATCCTATTCCGAGTAGTGAACATTCAAAATCTAAAAGCTTTCTTTGGTATTCTTTTGTAAATTAACAAAAAATATATCTACCCATTATTTTCGCGAACTCCATTCCATTTATGTAGATGTCTTTGACTTTAATTTCCCAAAAGCGGACACATCTCAATAATTGACACAAATAAGTATTCCCACGAGTGTCCGTTACAGAGAAATATCACTGTACTGACTAAGAAACTTCATCTTAACCTAGTATAGTGCTCCTTGCGCATTTGTCCCACATCTGCAGTTCGTCGTCGAAATATCCCTCCGCGTGAAAACAAACGAAGTATCCCGTGAGAGAACAGAGCATTTCTTCCGACGCGTTGACAGCGTGTTGACGCTCTCGAGCACCCAGCTGGAACGTACGAGGTGCGAGGGAAGGTGGCCTCCACTTGATACCGCGTGCCGGAACGCATTAGAAGGAGCCATCTTTCTCAGAACGAGGAAGGGCTTTCTCTTGTGAAGGAAGGCGTGAACGTCCTCTCGTGTTTATTGTGACGAGCGCTTCAACCCACTACTTCCGACGGAGGCGCGTAGTTCACGCGAGAAATCCTTACAAATATTATAAACTAGTTGAATGAACAGGGCGTTACACACGATTTATCAAGAAAGCTACATTAGTTATAACTGTGATTCTACTCACTGACTTCGAAAACTATGGGTTCGACATCGTTACTTGTCATTTCCACATAGCACCCTATTCCCACTCCACTTCGAGGGGTGCTACGAGTCTCATAACCACAAAGAAGTTTTACTTAAATAGTATCAGGAGTGCCACTATTCATCTCATTAGTCCCAAAAAACAATGGATTGGAAGTAATATCGGTCATATTCAATCATTTCTAATATCACCTCCTTCCCACACCTACCCTAGGCGTGCGACTCTCGTGAGGGATGAATTTGGACCAATACAGTATTACAGTTTCTCTTATTTTCAAAGTTGTATTGGGAACATTTCCTCGAAAAGTACTCAATGTATCCATTAAAGGATGATAAATAGGGAATGGGGGAGTTTATCGAAAACTCATGAAGACAGTTATCTTCCTCTAGTTTTGAAGGTCAAGTGTGCAAAATTTCATCACTCTCAAAGAAAGTATAGTTAAATATACAAGACAACACGGAGGCTGACACTCATCTCTCTCTATATAGAGATTGTACTCGTATCCTGTGATCCTTCAATCCTGCAGCAAACCAATCACCAATATTCACTAATTATAAACGAACAACCAATGTTCGCTTTATTTCTTTATGTCTATTTTGACGACCTTGCCTGCGACAAAGTTATTGATTTTTTATGTATTTTTTTCCTTCTCTCTCTCTCTTTCCTCGGTGTTTTGTCCTCTGTTTCTGTCTTTCTCTATGTTCTTGTATCTCTGTTATATTGCCTTAATTACTCGTTTCTCTGCTTCTAACGTGTGTCATTCTTCAACAACCATTGTCGTCCTTCCAAGTATCTCGAATAATTCCTTTTTCATTTACATATTGACTAAATCTTTCATAATATTTTTTTAAATTCCTACACGTTTCATGCCATTATCAAGATTTCGAATTCTCATTCCTCTTAAGAACTTTCTGCTCCATAATATTCGTAGTCACAAAGTATATGTTCTGGGCTCTCCTCTGGTCTCTCATATGCACACGTTACATTATCCTAACGTCTATTATTTTCAAATATTTTCCGCAATTTCCTTGTCCTGTCAAGAACTCCGCAACATAATGTGACCGCTTAAACCATTTTCTATTCCGCATTGCAAATATATATGTCTCACGACCTTTCTCACTTTTCTCCCATCTTGTTAGCCCGCGCTCGACAAACTCTTCTTCTATCCTTTTTCTTTTTAGTTTCTCATCTCCTTGTAGTACTTCATCATGTATTATCACTTTATCTCATCAGTGAAATCTTTTCTTTTGGAAGATATAAATGTGTTGGTAAAATTCCATATAGTATTTCCCACCCAGTTTGGAGGACTCCAAAATCTTCGCACGGTCCACTCGTATCGATTTAAATTGCAGCCTTCCCTTCCGAGTATCAGAGAAGCATCATCTACATTCTCTCGCCAGAGTTCATGTTCCCTTCGTCCCTTTTTCTCTTTCGAAAAAGAAGAAACGAAAGTTAGGTCAACTTTGGACCGAGGGAGAACAGATCGGAGCCTGAGATGTGTTGAAGGTGAAGTGAACAGACCCACTTTCTGCATCGTCGCCTCCGCTCCGGTGCAGTCACCGGAGCTTATCTGCACACCCTTCTCAGGGATGAACAAACACTCCACAAGTTCCTTTTTTTTGGATCCTACATTCGTTCCATTCCAAAATTCCATAGCACTCCACACCACAACATACCTACAAAAAATGTATCTCTGTTTCATTCTCTCTTAGTCATATTATACTATATTTTGTACTTTTCGGAATTTTTACTAAATTTCATTTTCTTACTCTGGAGATCAAATGTGATAAAATAACGTTATACCAAATTAATTTGTAGTTTGAGCTGACATTTTTGTGCGGTAATTTAAAATTCTAATTATGTTTCGTTTCGTTGTATAACATATTAATACAACGTCCTGGAATAAAATTTTTGAGGAAATTTCAATCATGTCATTGTTTCTTCATAGTGCGGATATTTCAAAAGTAAACATTTGGTTGCTAAGTTAAAAATATTGCATACAAGTTGGATATTTGAAAATGTTTAAAATGAATACCACCTCAAATTGTTGGAAAGAGTAACTGCGACACCCTTTAGCAACGACCTAAATATTTTCTAATTCTTTACGAACAGAATTAAAGATTTTATTCGAAATTGAGTGTTTTATGATTTTTATTATATATTTCCTATTTAAATACCAGTATTGTGATTTTAACATTTATTACGTGATATTGAATTCACAAAATATAAATTTATATTTATTATTAGTAGTAAATGTTAATATTACTAGATGTGTATTTTGAAAAAAATTTTAATTTTATTAATTACTTTTATTAATTTAATTGTTATAGTTGCTCTCACGTGCATAGTTATTATTCTATTTTTTATTGTCTTCTTCATAGCCTTCTGTCTCTCTGCAGTTTTGATATCGCGCTTCATCACGCACCTACCCACAGCAGTCGTGCAATATTTAATATCTTACTTTATCTCTTTAGTATATTATTAATTGTTGCCGACTCTTTCAGTTCCGTATCATTTTCTTTTAAGAATGTCCGTGAGAACGGATTATGAAAGAACTTGACGCAAAGCTTCCGTTATTTATTTTTATTTAGAATCACTCTTATGATATATTCATTCAGAGTTAATAGAAGCTAATCTCAACCGGTAATTTCTTCGAAAGAGGTCACCTACAAAATCTATCTCTAAGCGATCTGGCGGATCCTTCACCCGCTAGCATGTTCAAAACGACGCCATTTTGCATTTTTGAGACGACGCCATCTTGCAACACCTGATAGACGACTCTCCGCCTGTCCGTCGCGCACTGAGCTTCTGAAGAATGGTTAGGCTAGTTCATTCAAAATACATTTTTGTAACTATGTTGACGTCTGTGCTTTAGATATATTATTACGTATACACGAATAATAATAATAATAATCACCATTATCATCATGTTACGTGCACCATTAACAAGGATTCAACTTTTATTTTAGATCTGTCGTAGAAGTAAAGCTAATATTGCCATGTCCTTGAAAGATACCGTAAGAGGCCAAAGTCTGGTCCGAATTCTTCGAGTGGTTGGAAGTCGCTTCCATAAAGGGAGATAACTCGTCGATCGCTGAGAGCGAAGTCAACATACGCCACCCACCCACGTACTCTCTCCAATTAGTATTTGCAAACTCAAATTAGAATTCTACGACTTCAAATCTCACCATTTTAAATATATTTCTCACAAACGTTCAAACAAATGTTTTTATATTTCAGTTCATTTATTCATTTATTTAATGTCAGTCGACGAAGTTCAGGCCATGAGGTCTTCCGTTTCACCTAATCACGAAGTGGACAAAGGAGTGTGAGAGGAGGGATACTGGGTTGCCGGGGAACGTGACGTACAGAGCCGACAACAGCTTTTCTCGTAGACCTAATTTTTCGAAAATTACATTCAGGAGTCCGCACAACTTTTCAATATGTTTCTGTCTCACCAAATATGTACCTCAGCTTTTTGAAGACAAATAATTCGACATAAAATAACCAACATTTTCTGCGACAAAGATAGTACGTACGTTTATGTTTATTAGGATCTACTAAGGTAAAATACGTATGGAGGTATTAGCATTTGACATTGCATTACCTGAATAGAAACCTTAACTTGTTTTCGTTTTAGTACATGGCGTAAATAAAAGCTTGTTTTTAAATTGGATTTTTCTTTTTATAATTATTATAAAACGAATTCCAATGTCTTCGTTAAATGCCTTGCGCGAGGGACTTGCTGGAGATACTTTTTCACTTCTAGGGCGCAACCGAATACGAAACAAAATGCACAATAGCTATTGCTATAAGAAAATCGGAAACTAAATTAAATCATTTCGAAGTAATTTACTAGTAGGTAATATCGTCTTAGTAGAGAGAAAATTTCTCTTCCATTCATTTACATTTGAAATTAATAAATTGCGTGTTTCCAAACACATTGTATTTCGTCGAAAGGACTCAGTGTCTTATAAGAAGATTAGAAGTGACCTTTTGAACACAGTGAATAAACGTAGAGTGAACGCGTACAAAAATCCCTGAGTATATCTGTGTGTAGCTCTCAGGACAATATTTACGCTCATATAAGAAAATATTCCTCTAATCCTACAAGTTCCAAAAATTATGCCTTAATCGTGTTAAATGTAGTCCCTTTCTCCGAGGAAGGTGTCTAGCCCTTCAGAAAGTTTTTGTACTAAAATGATTCACAACACTTAACCTGTGATAAGTGTGTTGTCAGTGTATTGAGGGAAATGTATATTATTACAATAATGGAAGGACGTGTATTGTATTGATTTAAAGTTTCGATTTTTAAAACTATTCGTACAAAAGTAAATTCAACAGTGTCTGTATTGTCAGAATCAAGACGAAAACTTGACAAATTGCTCTGTAATTTAATATTTTTTCTTTCAAGTATACAAAGTATGACTAATATTAATTAAATGCGGGAGCGACAAAACAATTAAACATGACTGATTTCTAGAAGATTTGTTACTCGCAAAACTCACTACCTACTTCGACATACTGCCGATTGTCGAATGTACACGACCACCCCACATCGCTTTAAATATATAATCGCTTTTGAACTCGTTCCCATTTTTACGGATGTCTGTGGAGTTGAGGTAAAAATTTAAATTAATAGATAGTTTTCCATAACGTACACGCTTCCTAGCGTATACATTTCATTTTTGACGCCAACCACGTAACACACACGGAGAGAGGTAGTGTAATCGATGCATTTTGCAAAACGTACCTTTGACTCAAATCATACTGAACCCAAACAAACTACTTTTACGCAAGCGTACGCAATTAAACTGTACTGTGAGTACACCAGAAAGTGCTCATACGGCACACACAACCAACAGATTTCTCAGATATCAACATAACCTCAAATCCAGACCACAATCCTCCATAACCTCACTTACATTATACGCAAACAGAGGCGTTGTAACGTACTACTCTAGGAGAGTTAGTGTATCTCTAACCTCTGAGCAAGCGCAGAAGCAACTTACATTAGCGTATACGACACCTCGCAGGTACACTATGCAAAAACTCCCTGATAAATGAGTGTAGATCCATAAAGTTAACGCAAGATAGGACTAGTGTACTCTCCATTTTTTGTGTGGCGCTAGAATGAAACACTCTCGCAATGTGGTTTCATTTCCGACCAGCCTCCACGGGAGACGCCGCAGACATCGCCAAATTGTGGGCGTGGTTTTCTTGCGATTTATTTTCGACATGTGGAGACCGTATGTATACATACCAGTCCTGGAATTCTGGAATTCGATAGTTACAAGCGTCACTAACGAAGCTGTCAACAAGTTTCAGTTTATTGTGAGGTTATGGTGATTTCATTAATGTTTAACTATCCAGTTCCTAATAAAAAAGAAGTATTGTTCTCTAACGATGAGAAAGATAACTTCGTGAATGTGGCTACAGAAGTGCGTTTTGTTGCAATGGCTTCATACTGAGACCCCGATAGCGACATTCACAGCGATAAGAAGATCGATAGGAAATAACGATTCACAGAAATTCGGTACAGGATGGTTCTATGAAAGGCAATTTTTTCATCTTTGGAGAAGAATTCAGTTTTGATTGAGAAGATCGCGTGTTTCGACCCAATGGGGTGCGTCGTGTGAGTGCGCCACGCGAGACAGTGGCTGCGGTACGGCGGCGGCGGCACGCGGTCTTTG
>NNCF01126638.1:175969-218637 GCA_002313205.1 Laupala kohalensis | reverse complement strand
GGGGGGGGGGGGATACGACGACGTAAGCATTCCGTCCTCAGCGAGGAACCGGTTCGTCTTCTCCGAAGGATGATCGCTCCGGCCCCTAGGACTCCCCTAGGGGGAAGCTCTGCCAGCGGGCTTACTTACAGTGAAAGTACAAATGAATATATTTACAATTCAATATTGCTCCAATCGGCACTTTTTAAGTACGCAAGCTGGTGGTAGAAGGGGAATATAAGTCACAAATCAGGGATTCACTTGAAATTAGAAGGATTCACTGTGCCTCAAATTAACCATTTGCAACTAGAATCCAAACTAGAGCTCAAAATGTAATGAAAATAATTAATAATCATAAATAAATAATTTTGAAGTCAAAAAATAGTTAAAAATCGAACATGACCACTTGGAGGTCTATAAACTAATTTACTATTCCGAAGAAACAAGGGACCAACCCATCAATTCCATATCAAGGGCCGAAAGGCACCAATGGATTAAAATTTCTGCACCCCAAGATCGTATCCCGTCCTACAAACAATTCAAAAAATTTTCAATAAGCAACAAAATAACAGTTTTTTTTAATTCGTATTTTATCGAATATTTAAATTACTACGAGAATATTGCTAGCAAATCGTAATTGTGCCGCAAGTGTGACGAAATACGCTATTAATAACTGTACATTAAATAGTTTCGCATTCATCAAAATATTCTTTAAAAACTTCTCCAACTGGTTTTTCCCCTAGCAGGTATTGAAAAGAAAAGTATCAAGAAATTGTTTATTCCTGACTCGTGTAATGCTGGAAGGGAATAATGCGACAATAAGCTTCAGGCCATTTGCGAGCATGTCTTGTTGTGTTCAGGTCTAGATCGTAAACAAGGGGGCAGCATTTTTGTTAAAAAAGTATGGTTATACAACACACATATTACCTTTAAATAAAATGCATGACATAAATAATTAACTATCTTGTATTATTTATTAACAATAACAATTATTTATAAACGTTATTAACATGGCATTACTAATTTTATTAGTACGGTATTTTCATTTTATTAGTATAGTATTATTAATAGCAATAAAAATTATAACTACTAACAAAGAAAAGTCTCTTAATACTTTTACAAAGTATGCCATTTATCAACTTAAATTTTATCTGTCAACAGTTCAGGTCCAATAGAGGGGGGGGGGGTTATAGCACCCTTAGCCCATGCATCCGTCACTGTGTTCAGGTGCATCAATGAAATACGATTTCTTAAAGAACATGGAACATAAATTTTTAATGTTTCAGAGTAAATCATCAAAGATTAATCGAGTGGACTAGTGAGTAATGGTGAAGACATTACAGAAGGACACAATGAGTGAGGTGTTTACTCTCTAATTGACCACATGACCTGAAGAATGCGATGGCGTTGACGCCATAAGTGAGATATGGTTGGTATTATTCACATCCGCATAAAGAATACTTGAACATTAGTTACATAAATCAACATATTAACTCGTCGTTCAAGATACGGTGCAAGAAAGGAAATCTAAATTTAACGAAGACATCGTTTCTTCCTCTCCATCAACGGTGTTTGTTTAACAATCATGTAATGAATGATAATTGACACTGGGAGGCCAAGTGACCCCTGACACATACGAAAGTCTGATTCACAAGCTATTTTAAAGAAGAATTGTGGTATGGTTCAATGCTTTGCCACACTTCAAGTTGGAGAGGGAGTTTTGTTCAAATATTGGAACACCTACCTCTCAAAGACATAAGATATGACAAATATATTTTCCTCTACATATTGTGGAATGTGAAAATACCGTGCGTGCTTTGCAATTATGTATATCTCTTGGGAGCGTGGAAATTAATTTTACAGGGAATCCCTGCATTTTTTACTCTAAGAGATATGATTATGAAGTTTTTTAATACAGAGCTCTGAATGACACGATTTATACGAATGACACGTCTTGTACTACACTACATGAACAAACAGAAGAGAAAACTGGTTCTATATCGAGCTTTTACCGATGATGACACATCCTGCACGTGAAAGGGAAAAAACGAAAGACAAAGAACAAGAAAATGTGGCGAGGATCATACTGTGACCGGTTTCACCCATGAGAGAGAGAGAGAGAGAGAGAGGTCGTACTGATTTTACAGAAAGCTTAGTGAGCCAGAGAGTCAATCAGCAGTAAAAAATCCACATTGAATCCCAGGCTTACTCAGGCTGTTGTAAAATGAGTATCAGGTGTATCCCGGGGGTCAATACGGTCGAAGCAAGATGTTGGCCACATCTCACTCACCTTGTGTCGAGGTCTAGTAATAGCGGAGCCCAACGGGCGCCTTCAGGGTCTGTTGTGGGAAATTTTACCTTCTTTACTCTTATTGTATAAGGAACATAGAAAATTAATAGCACAAGCGACATAATTACGTTAAAATATCAAGATTACAATTAACCGTAAAATACGTGGTGATTCAGAATCCAACATTTCACAAATTTATGGTAGGATTTTGTAAACTTGTAAACTTATGGTGAGATTTTCCCGAGACTTGATATATAAAGGTTTTTTAATATCAGGAATCGAATGCCAGAAGTATCAATCTTGTGAAAACTCATATCGCATTTTTTTTGTAAAATAGTTATAACTTTGTATTTGGGGGTTATAGCAATCTTACAACGCTGCTGTGTCCCGGTTTTCCTTCGCTCGTCCTTCAGACCAATATTTCCGTCAGCCACAAAATAATCACCAAATAAAGGGCTGGGGGAGGAATCGGTGAGGTCTCGAAACAATTTTCACTGTCATGGGCACTAAATGGGTGGCAGCCAACCATTTTGAAGCGTTCCACCAGTGCTTCAAGCAAACACCGTCAACTCGACATTCGAAAATCTCAGTGTTTAGAACAGTGAGTCGGCCTATGGGATCGTACCAGGGAGTGTGTCTATAGGGTCCGTTGCACGAGAAATTGCCTGAACTGACCTCTGGGATGGTGAGTTAATCAGTGTTTTGCGCAAAACCGAAAATATTTTTATAAGGAAGAAATTCGAGCGTAACTCTGTCCCCTATTATATTGCGGTATGGCGAAGACCAGGCATCGTGGTCTGCTCTTCCATCTATCCACATGATTTGAGTGAAGATATGGAAAGGAGATGTCGCTGGGCACTGGAAGGTACCAAACCAATATTGGTCTGGAGTAGGTTGGAGTTTTTAGACGATTTTTTCCACGGTTTCAGTTCTCACGGGTTCCCTCGGATTTCACGAAAATCTGCTGCCTATTGTACAAGAACAAAGAGTGTTTTCACATTCCGTGTATGACATTGTTTCTCGTTTTTCGAGCTTCACCCAGTGCACCCATCCAATCTTAGTGTTTCTGCGCTTTTTTATGGTTCACGAGAAACGGAAAAAAGTCACCCAGACCAAGTTACTGCAGGCCGTGTCTGTATCTTGTTTAATGTTAACTAGCTATATCTGTGTGACTTAATCACACAGGAAATTGCATAAAAGTAACATTTTGTACGATAATACGAACGTTTCATTTTTAGCAAGACAAATTTATTCCCCTGGCTAATACGGCAGATACTACTTTCCCCAATCTGCTAGTTGTAGGAAAGTTTTAATCGGTTTCTCATTTAGCATTAAACAGGACATCAGAACAGTTGTGATAAGAATACATAATGGAGCATCTCGTAACTCATGTAGAATTCCCCAAAAATATTGTTTATATCAGCATGGCCAAATGTCACTTGTCAAAGAATATACTTTTCAAATGAATGAATCCAATAGCTATTTTTCTTGACAAAATTTTTAAATGCCGTTCTCTTGCAAAAATGGTGAAATAAAGGAAGTTATCAACACTTATTTTTATGATCTAACGTACGATATGTCATTTGTATAATTTACTCCGTTCAGTAACGTAGAAAAGGATGTATTATTGTATATAATGCCATTTGAGGCAAATCTTAAAGCTACCCAGAAACAGAATTCTCTGGATAGCTTTCTTGCCCGACATGTGTCCACTGGCGGAAGTCAAAAGACCAAGACGGGAAGTGACACCTTTGATACTATATTGATTACTTTGACACTAAATATCCTTAATTGGATTGTCTAGAAATAAAGTAATAGGTTTTTTTAATCTATGAGATTAATTACCTCGGTTCACGATGGTTTCGGATTTCGCCCATTGTTTCCGGATGTATCCTCGACGAAAACCGAGGTATCACTGTATGATTATGGGTCAAGAAGAGCGTGCTACGCTTCAACGGCGCTTCCTATGACTGGAATACGCCTCGACGCTGCTGCGGTCGCCGCGCCCGTCGCCGCCGAAACCGCGCAGGCGCACCCACCGCATGGCGGCGGCATTCACTGTCCAGACGCGTTTTCATCGATAACATCTGCGCGTCAGGCTATGCACAATTTGAGCCACATGCTTCCGATAGCAAGCTCAGATAGTTTCGGCTCTTTTCAACTTGATCCACATCGCTTCACGGTTAATGTAACATTTGATTGCTCGCCAACTGCGGTCTCCGACGAGGGGCGTCGCGAATATGCCCAAGGGAGGTTGCATTCTAAAACATCGAGGTCTGGCTCATATGTACATGTCGAGATTCAGAGTTAAGGGCATGTCGGGATCGAGTTTTACCCACGTTTGCCCGAGGTAATATCTGATAACATACGGAAGTTTGGGTCCGGAAATTACTGGGAATCTTCCGAAGAGACCTAACGGATCTTAATTAAATTATTAATATTTTTTATTCATTGTAGTATTAGTAAATGGGAAATGTAGCGTGCTATTAAAGCAATTGAAACATGGAGCGATAGGAGGTAGGAGTTGGATGGTAGGGCTATTGTTAGCAGGTGGGTCGCTTAGCTGTAGTTTTACCAACAACTTGGCCCACGTGGATAGGTTAATAGGAGTCGTTAGTAATAGTTAGAGTTATTAATAGTAGGAGGAGGTGAATAGAGGAAGGAGGGTTCGCTTTCCAGTAGCCACAGCTATATGAATTGGAACATTAATGTGAAAAGCTACAAATTTTTCTGGCCCCATCGGGTATTGAACCCGGGATGACTTGGTGATGAGCAAGAACGCAGCATGAACGTTAATGAAATGAACATCAAATAAAAAACGCTATTATTTCATTTCTAAGGTGAGAGACATTTTTAGCGATAGACTGTACAAAATATTTTGAGAGATTTAAATGAAATTTTTAAGTTTTGAACCACAAGGAAGGTTTAGGTAATTATTTTCTAAAATCCTCAGGTTGGACCAATTCCATTTTAAAACAGTAATGTACACGCATTCTTTCTACACACACTTCACATTTGTTACTCTAATTTCATTATCCTTTATTTATTTCCATATTCCACAGAAATCTTTTGCGAAAGATTACCTCACACTACCAAGTACCAAGTACCAACATTAGCAACAGTCACAGGTAATTTTATGAAAATACTTCGAAACCACTTGGTTTAAATGAGATGCCATAGAAAAATTGCGATTAAACGCCCCAGCATTGATTACTAAGATGTTTTTTTTTTAGTTTTACAAGATAGTTTTTGCAAATTTCAAAATATTACGTTAATAAAATACACGAAGTAAACGAGAAATTTGTATAGATGCATGATAAATTAAAAGTCGTTTCTATGTTGCTCATTTTTTTATTATTGGTATTAGAAAGCTTTTTCGGCTGCATAGCAACCATCGTCAGTAACATACACTGAGTGTTGAGGAATATTTTTGGCGAATGCCAAAAATATTCCTCAACACTCAGTGTATGTTACTGACGATGGTTGCTATGCAGCCGAAAAAGCTTTCTAATACCAATAATAAAAAAATGAGCAACATAGAAACGACTTTTAATTTACCATGCTTTGATAATGTTGCTAAAGCACCACAATTACCACGTTGTATAGATGATACAAATTTAAAGATTTTCTTTAGTATTTGAGCGTTACTTGTCCCAATTTTCTTGCACTTGATTTTTTAATAAGAGAGATAAACTCTATAAAATTCCTCGCTTTTTTAAACTATTCCGTGTTGACACATTTAATTAGGCAGGGAAAAACTAGAATAGGGCACCTGCAACATTTCTAGAGATGGCAATAATTTAATCGATTTAATTTATGTTTCTAAGGAGTTGACGTGAATTTACGGGCAAATCGAACTTAGTTTTTTTGTGTAAAATTAAGATAATAAGAATTGCGGCAAAATATCGATAACGTGGATCTTTTATAAATGTGCGTGGAAAAAAATAAAATTTCCCAAAGATGAAAATGGTGTCGAGTAAAGCTTCGAACTTCTTTCCTTAGGATCCTGGGCCAGGGTTTCATTTTCGCCGGCCCAAAGTTATACCCCAGGCATAGTTAAATCAGCCGATTCAGCCCGCTTGCTTCCAAAGGTTACAGATCACGGAGACGAAGCCCACTGTCCATACAGCAGGTGTGATTTCCGTAACCTCTAACCTTTGGACGCAAGCGGGCTGACTCGGTTGTCTGAAATTAGCTTTGCCTGGGATATAGCACAAAACTGCTCTAGTCTAATGATAAAAATTATTACTTAATTTGTGTGAGAGTGTAATCAGTCTTTACCACCTCGAGTATTCAGTAAATTATTACGAGTATTTACGTCTCTATCAATATT
Source organism: Laupala kohalensis (assembly GCA_002313205.1). Lineage (NCBI taxonomy): Eukaryota > Metazoa > Arthropoda > Insecta > Orthoptera > Trigonidiidae > Laupala > Laupala kohalensis. The sequence continues at coordinate 212,035 of NNCF01126638.1, read as the reverse complement.
TTTTGCATTTTCTATGGTATTCTACACGTATTTTTGACAATGCTTAAGTAGATGTATGGAATTTCAGGATCACAACTTGTGTCCCCGCGACGAGCACCGTCCATCCGCAGTGTCCCCACGAGTCATTGTCTCCATTCAAAAGCGAAATGACCGGCGGAGACCTTGCATTATGGCGACAACAGCGATTGTCAACACACAATGGCGAACGAAGGCGTGGCGCACAACTCAAGAGAGCTTTTGCTGCTTAGTTGATGAGACGAGCAACGCAACGTGAGAATAGCCACTCAACATTGAATGCCTCCATTAAGAAAGTGAATTATGGGTTTCAGAACGTGCTTCATTGCATACGGACATCTTCTGCTTGCCATTATGTTCGTGGAGAGTCAATGACAAATACAAATATTTTGCCACGTTATGAGTTAGTATTGGATATGAGACGCGATACATTTCTTGGTATACGGGCCATTAAATAAAATAATTTAAATTTTTTGCACGATCGTTTTAATAGTTTCTACGTTCAGGAGAAAAACCCAATCCTTTCTTGATTTCAAAATATTTTTTGGTAAAATCCCGTGACTGTCGAACAGAGGTATAATTTTTCGTACTCTATCAGGAAAAAAAAAATTTTTTTGAACCCCATTATAATAAGGCAAAAAATGTTTATAAAAATATATATCTCGAAAACGATGCTTCCACATTTTATTCGAGAGAGAAATAAATAAAGAAAACATTAACTTTATTTATCGGAAGAAGTGTTAATGTTGGTGATTTATTCGAAAAAGGGTTTAGTTCAATTAATATTTATTACTCGCCTTCTAGTTATCTGAAACAGGAAAGTGCTTGGGTAATTAACATTTCTTAATGGGTCATGAATACCACCCCAGCCACAACATCAGCCTGATCTTTTTTACAACAAAAGTGTCATCTGCAGAAATTATTTTCAGGATATACGCGACAAATGTGTTTTCAAAATACTTGAGTCGTTTTTCGTTGATGCAGTCATTTGGAAACAAAAATTTATTTTTTTTCTGTGAAATCTGAAGTTGGCAACAATACGTCTCGTAATTTCACAAACTCTATCTCACAAAGTAGAAACAATCTTACTTCGCCTAAACAGATAAGTTGAAGCTCGTGGTTTACTTTTGAAAAACTTTGACCAACTTTCATTGTCTGTGTCATGTCGTAAGATTTCCATGATGCTGCTATATTTCTAATCAAATGAGTTGGAGTACATTGCACTGCTACAATTTGGCGCGACGACAAAGAAAATTCACGAGAAAAAAGTCGACTTCTTTGAAGACACAGTTCTATTCTCGAAGAACAAAATGTCACACATTCTGGTCGGGAATGCTTGTACCGCCTTGCTCGGAACTTTTGAATGGAGCGACTGAAGGAGCATTCGGAAAGTAAACCGAAAAGATCTCCTCGAGGTGATTATATACTTTGGATGTGACCCAAGTTTCTCAGCATTTGGCTACACAGACCTAGACCCACATAATCTATTTCGTAATAAATATACATCCATGGCCACAAACATTTCCAGCCGTTAAAATAACGCCACCAAATTACAGACTGACCTTTTAGATGAAGGTTTACAAAATGGAATATGAATGGTGCAAGGGGAATATTTTGTGAAAGTGAAGAAAAAGGTCCTAGACAAAAGGTTTCTTATTATTAATAATATTAAAGATTACTTAATTATAATAATATAATAAAATCTTGTCTTTAAATGTCTTTATTTAGCAGTGAGACTCAGACCGTAAGGTCTGTTGTACAGTCTGATCATGTAAAAAAATAGTATTGTATATTTATCAAATTATTATTGTCGCGTACGTGAATATTGTAACGAATATAATTGTCACAACACTGGAAAAGAAAACTCCTTAGAAAGTTTGATTAATTCACGAATTCAGAGCGTGAATTTAATATTATGATTCGTGCTAAAATGTTTTAAAATCGTCAAAATTATTACAAATTCCTATTAATTTTGGCCCAAGTGATTTAGTGAAGTATGTGTATGTAAAGAGTATATCATACAAATACTTTCCACGGATATGACTTGAAAAACTAGACACCTTTTCTAATAATGATTAGTTACATTGCAAAAAAATTGAGAGTTAATTCGTCTAATAACAACGAACGTAATTGATGATAAACTGATTAATGATGGTTGATTATCTAGAAAACCGATCATTCTACTACTAGACTAACAAGATATCTTCAAACAGGTTTGGTCACTGGTTCTGATTCTCAACCATTACATAAAATATTTTATGTTTATTTAAGAGCAATTATGAAATTACACGAGTATTCGGAGTGGTGTTGAAATGAATTCGAGTTTTTTAATACTCTTTTAATCGTTATATTATTCCTACATTGTAAAATATATTGTAACCATCCATTTATCTCCCCTCATAGTTAACAAACAAATTGAGGTGTGTTTTTACAGTGATATTCCATGAAACATGATATTGTTTTCACGGTACTATTTAGCATAAAACTGTGAATTTGTTAACTTTCTTATTCGTTGTACGTTTTTCACACCATTGTCATACATTTTATTACATATTATTTATGATTAATTAAAACATAAATTACTTTAATGTATATACTTATTATATTTTCTTATTATAGTATACTCACATGATCATCATTACTTAATTTGACTGACACGACTAAGCATGTCGTCTCTGCAACTCCATTCTGTCCCTTGGTTTCTCCCGTTTTTCGTCCAATATTTTGATCGGAAACATGGGATGGTTCTTTAATTGTTTCTCGATTTATTTGGCTTATTTGTGTCTGCTTGTCCTCCACGTGGATATAACTGCTTTCTTAGCAATAAATAATTTTAATGACTCAATTATAACGTCGAGTATTGACACAATGAATCCGCAATGTTCACTGCCGAACACTACGTAATTTTCCCTCAATTTGCGACGAAATAAATTTTCTGTTATACATAATTTTTTATACTTTATATGGCAGTGGTTTTTAAAAAAGACAAATTATATTAATTTAAAGTATTAAATAATGTAGCTTAAAGTGAACAGCAAGTTATCGGAAATCAACATACCCTGAAAAACTGGAGAAACAATTATATGATAGGATTTGTAAAAGATGGCAAAAATGTACTATTTGTTGAACGCTTTGTGTCCTTCAGCGAACACTCCTCAGAATAATAGAAAGAACTCAATAGCATCTGTTGTGAGAGCACGAAACGCGAAAATAACTCGGTACGCCTACAACTTGTGTCACTCAATTTAATCGTTCAATGGAGGGAGGATTTACGGCCAGAATGACAATTTGAAGAGAAACCGATCATATAAGACCGTATACGAAACCCCAAATCATCACCCACTCACGTTTCAATTGTATAGGAACTTCATTGAGTAGGGTCAATGCATCATAAACGTACTGAATGTCAATATATAAAAACCACCGTGCAAAACAGTATATCCCATGTCAACAAAAATGAACCAAAATTGGTCTTGTTTCCTCAGATTTTAAAAGTTTTTAATTTGTAGTAGATCCCACACACTAAGAGCATAACCAAATAGAAAACATTAGACTTCATACTTTTACTTCTAGATTTCCGTAAATTCTAAGGTGATTATGACCGCGACCTGGCTTTAAGTAGCCATAAATTCCTCGGCAACCCAATATCTCTCCTGCCCAATTCCCTTACCCAAGTCCAACGGTTAAGTGGAAGAGTTGGCCTCATGGCCTGAACCTCGTCAAAAGGCGTAAAATAAATAATAAATTAAAAATTGATGGCAAATCTAACGCACACGAGTATCCTGCGATAGGAGAAGGTATGTGAAAACTTTCAGTCTGGACGAATCGGGAATCGTATTCGAGACTCCTGCCTTGATCGCAGAAAATAATTGTCTATTAACAAGAACCGTTGTCCGAGTTTTAAGTGTTACAGTTCCTTGAATGGTAGAAAGTGCTCACTGAAACGATGATTAACATCATAATCCATCACGTTATCCGAATGTAATATCCGGGTTCTCACCACCCGGACACATGATACGAACTCGCTCAATCCGGATGTAGTAAACCGATTTGCTCAATCTGAATATATGAATCCTAGAGGTGTTACCCCTGTCGGTTTGTGAAGGCGATACTTGCTCACGAAACAAGTCCCGGTTCGAGTCTCGACCCCGTAACTATTAACACGTATCTCAAATCATCATCATCAATTGCACGGGATGTTCTCATGCCACATTCTTTGGTTTAGTAAGAAAAGAAAACCTTCATGACCGGAAGATTTTAATAGACATCAAAAAAGTATAAATTCGCCCCGTTTAGTACGGTAGTATTAATTCATTATTTCGTTATTTGATTTTCGGTTTACTTTAAGGTAGTACTAGCGTAGGTAGAATTAAATCGCTAAAATATATTAAATAGGCATTAACAAAGAGATTAACATGTATGCAATGTGATTTCAACTTGAAAAACATACCTCACCCGCCATTTAAATGAAATAATAGCAATTATAAATGATGGAGTAATACATTGCGTCTTATGAAGAAATACTTGTTTACAAAATATGACCAACTTTTAAATCACAATTTTACTTTGATTTGTAGTAATTTTCCGTAATATTTTTCACACCACTTTTATCTCTGGGCCACCGAATATTTGAGAACGTTACTTAACTTCTTCCGAGGTGAGATGCATAAATCACGAACCGTAGTGCTCAGCCGCCATCTTTTTACTTTATGCTCTCGTGCATTTCAAACGAATCAAGCGAGTTCCTGATTTATTGTTTGTACTATATTATTAACGGATAGACAGAAATGAAATCATGTTTTTTCTTCGTTATTATTCGTATTGTTGTGTTTTAAAACAATTAGAATGATAATGAAGAAAACAATTATTCATCTCTTTTATTTGACTAACTTGGAGTGTTGATCCCACCTTAATGTGACTTTCGCAAAAAAGGTGAAAAGGTGGTTTCATCCATGCCCAGCGGTAGCAAAATTTATACCAAATCATGGGGATACGAATGCATATTTGAAGAGATTCAGTTTAAAAGACGATGGTATGAGTAAATGTGGAACAGGGATAAAAACGCGAGAGCACATGTTCTAGGATTGTATATTTTATGAAGAAAATTGGGTAATCTATCTTCGAAAATTGCGAAATATAGAAGTTATACCGGAAATGAACTTCGAGATGATAGGAATTGATAGGATGGTCCCTTGCTTGCTTCCGGAGAGTAAATTAGTTTATTGTCCTCCACGTGTTCATCCGCAGTTTCTAACTGCATTTTTGACGATAAAGTTTATTTATTTATTTGACCAAACTTAAGAATATGCTCCCACAAGGGTTCGAAAAAATAATTTATGTCATAATACTACAAATATTATTGCGGTTCCGAAAATATAAGCCGTATTCTTCGCTTTTCATATTTACGGTAGTTATAAAGAAATATTATTCCGCACTATTTTCTTTTCTCCGCCACCGTTTATGTTAGTATGTTAGGGTATGATAATTATAAAGAATTGTTCGGTCACAGTCAGCAATGTTAGGTTTGTTAGACCCGGCGATTCCGTTTAAAGAAAATCTGTTGTAAGTGTGAAGATGGAGGCGATGGTGGAGGTAACAGCACTCGCGGAAGGATATACGAAGAATAAGGTTAGGTTAGGACAATAATGTTAAATTTGCCATCGACAAAAGGGAATTTTTTCACATAAAATGATTCAATTTGTAATTTCCGAGAACAAAGTCCCTTCCAGAATCATGGCAAAAAAAGCCGTTTTTCGATATCTCATCTGGATATTTTTCTACGGCGTTGGACCATACAGTTCAGTTGGTCCATTTATTTATTTATATAGGAATAAAGGAAACGTTCAAGATAGCATCAAAGAAATAAAAAATGGACTTAGTTTAAATGAATTATGAATATTTTAGATACGTTTATACTTAAACGATGTAACGTTTGTCGTGGAATAACGAACGATGGAAAACGCCATATATAAATAAACGAAAAAACAAGATGTACTTTGACGTTCGATAAATTTGATAAAAAATGTCTCAGAAAATAGAATTAATTCTTTAACCGCACTGGAAAGAATACTTCATATAAATGTTCGAAGAATAGCTTACAGCAGTGCTGTCCAACTTCACTTCACCTGCGAGCCAATTTCTTTACATTTTCGATCGACCAATTCGGCACGGGATGGGGTTTGGCAAAATCTTGCCCGAGGAATAAAACATGGCTCATATTCACGTATTTATTTGTAATGCTATATTTTGATTCTAATCAACAAATTTGTACCACATGAAGACAGAAAAATAAAATAGTATATTTCTTTATTTTAAAAGTATTTTTAATATTTAGTATTAAAATAAAAAGTATTCATATTGTAATGTAAGACGGGGTCTTCCGAACACAATTTTCTATTTTCTCTCACGGGACATGTCGCGTCAAATATTAAATCTGACAGCATAGACTTAAAACACTAAGTCGTGCCCCCCCCCCACCCCCCAACGTTTGATGAAAATTTTTATGTAAAATGTACTAGAACTCGTGGGCCGAAAAGAGGTCCGCATGCGGTCCGCTACTTGGACACATTTCATCAAAAATACATTGGAGCATTTTGAAGAGAAAATAAGACCGCTCTTTCCGTTTATAAAAGGACTGTTATAATTGAACATGATTTCTGTAACGCAAAATTGTTCCCAACTGCATTCAGCCGAACGTAATTCTACAATTTGGAGCGACGGGGTTGCTTGATTTGCTTGGAGGAATAATATATGAAATATTTCATAATGCCAGGCATTGTTTTAGAAGTAGATTCGAAGTTTTAAAAATGTATTTCATCATTCTCATTCCGAGTCATAGTTAGAGTAAACTCTTGGGCGATAGGAAGTGTATGACAAACAAGATGCTTCATAGTGCAACGAACGCTGTGTCTGAGAGCTGCCAATCACAGATATATCACTTGTCAAGCAAAATGAAGCAAATGACGGTAAGTCAAGAATAATACATGAATGGGAAGATAATGTGATGTACGTTGTGAAGGTGATGGGAAGGGGTAGGAAAAGGACCAAACTTCCTTGAAATGATTGAATCTTCAACGGATCTACAGCATATAAGACACCATAAAACCTATTACACTTGTCAAATTTTCATTTTGAGGGTTTCCATCTATTAATGTTTGGTGAAGTAGATGCTTCGTAAATAGAAGAACGAATTCCAGGTTCCTGCTTCATACAGCTGTAGAAAAATTTAATTTAGAATCACTCAGCTTCCAGTCAGAAAGAAACAGAGATGACAACACCTCAGGTGGAAAGGGATCTGGTTTCGCTATCAGGACGATTTTTTTCTGCTATTAATTATCGACATATTTCTGAAAACCACTGTCGGAACCAGAATAAAGTTGAAGATGAAATGTTGCGAGAGACGCAGAATACAAAACAGAGAATAGTGTTCCCTAGCATGGTCTTCCATTTCTTTAAGATGTCAGCCACTTTTCTTAACCCCGATCTAAATGGCTCTAATTTCCCATTCGGGCCCGGCAGCTTTAAGGACGAAGCTTTGATTATTGTCTAGGAAGCAGAAACGGAATCGAATCTCTTTCAACACATTTCGAGGAGATCTACGCGTAAATAAACGCGTTAGAAGATTTCTGACAAACCGGAAGATAGTTCCAACAAACCATGCGCAGACCTCTGAACAGACTCCCAGCACCAGTGGTCGCGTACAGTTTTAAATTTGTTTATTATTATTACGCGATGATTAATCTTCCTGTGTCTGATACACGTCGCTGCGGAGCTATTGGAGAAGACCAGTGACGTAAAAGCCCCGGGTGACACAAATAGGATGTCACTGAGAATTGACGGAGGTATCAGCCAGCGAGAAACACTCGTGTCACCTTTCACCCCAGCTTCATCCTCACTTCACTCTTCATCCGTTGGGGTTTGATCAGGTTCGTAGGTTACGCGTGCCCCCAATTCACTTCGTCTTTGATTGTTTGCCAAAACTTCAGTTGCTAGACGTTTACAATAAAACGCTTCATCCGCGTTTTTGGCAAAGAAGGTGTCTTGTTTCTATGCGTGATAGTTCTCTCCCGCGGTACTAGTCCATGCGACTGGCGATGATGCAGTTCAGACAAGACGTCATTTTGTTATTTTCGTGGAACTGTCAAAAAACATCTTGTAAGTAGGTTATAAAAGTGTATCAAATGAATGTAATAACTTTCGATCAGTTGAAAATGGTGACGAGCCGGGAATCAAACCCGGGACAACTGTATTGATCGCAGGGGTGCTTACCACTACACCACCCGTTCGCCTTCCACAACTGTACACCTAAACCACATCCCCTCTCAGGAGATAGGTCTGGGTGGAAATGGTGTACAGCTGTGGAAGGCGATCGGTTGGTGCAGAAGTTAACACCCCTGCGATCAATGCAGGATTCCCGGGTTCCATTCCCGGCTCGTCGCCATTTTCACCTGACCGAAAGTTATCAGATATCTTTTCCACGTGTAGGGTACACGGAAGAAATATAAACAAATAAATGTAGTTCTGGTTTATGATCTTACTTTTTCTATCGTGGTGCAAATCAATTTATTATTACCCCAATTAGCTCCCACTGACATAAACAAATCTGTCTGTAAAGGTGTTCACATAAAGTCGTTAACCGAAGGAGAAACGGAGAAATCTTTAATTGAAGGTGCCATATGCGAAAACCTTCCGAGTAACCGCGCGTGCGTGTATTCGTGATGAAAAAGGACACAGGAGCTCTGCTTTCGTATTTTATTTTTAGCTCCCCCCCCTCCTCTTCGCTGTTGCCGGTCAGCCGCTTGGCCGCTCCGACGAACGCAGTTTTCCTCCACAGCGAATTCTGCTTCCACTGTCGGCACATGCATCACTACCAAGGGAGCAGCTGCCACCATAAGAAGGGACTTTGACCCATTGACCCTCCGACTGATGCCTTTCAAGAACGAGGTCATTTTTAGCGACCTATAAGATGATTTATCTTCAAAAAAAGTTCTCATTACCTTAAAAACTCGTCCATATTCTGAATCCGATTTAAATAGTCTTAAATAAAGTCACAATTTCGTTCCGTGATCTGTGTTTGTCTCATCTTTTTTGCATCCAATAGGGTTGGGTCACCCGATTAGTTATTATTTTATTTCTTTTTTTGGCTTCTGTTTCAACAAGTCACTAACCACAACAAACTAGGAATATTATGAAAATTTAATTGTCACATTTCACAGAAATAATATTTTATTTTTCAAAATAGCTAGTTTACGTGTTTGTAGTAATGCCGACACTTGTCTGAATACATACCTGGTAAACGAGATTGAGTATGTGTATTTGCGAATTTTCTGAAATTACTTTTTCGTACAAGATACTTATATACGCTGCGTTCGGCAATGACCCACCTGATATACGAGTAAATATCAGTTACTTTAAATTCAGCTACTTACTTTCGCGTGAAAAAAATCTATTACTCATTCTTAATTTATTAGTGACGTAACTTTCATGACGAAGAATACAATCGTTTAATCTCGAATATCGATTTGTACAAATTGACGGCACACGGGGTGTAAATTCTTATCTCCAAAGGTTTGGAATGAGTAATGATGGAATATGGTAAAGCGAAAAGGAAGAGACGGTGGATCACGTATTATGAACTCGTGATTTGTAAAGTGTAGAAAGGGCTAAATTTAATATGCATACGATTGATGTAATGGATCCAAAGAATTGGAATAAATCCGTAGAGAGCTTAGGAAGATACACAATTTTTAATAAATATATGAACGGAATATGGGATATAAAGGAAGGAATATTGGAATAAGTCAATAGATTCTCGTGATGTAAGACATAAAACATAAAGCGGACACCACAATGACGCAAATTCTATGTTAAATGTATTGATTAACGTCGTGAAATGTCCCATGATCAAGACACTATAAAATAACTCGTGTAAATATTTTGAATATATGCGATATAAATAAATTTAATGTTTATATGACACGTTTGATACGACGTCCCACCCCACAAAAAAAATACATTAAATTCACAACAAAAAATTTGCCATATTGGATTCTGAAATTTATTTTGTAGAAAGTAGCAATCTTTTATATAATGAATCAAAATATGGCGTCGCTAATACGCGATATCAATCGATGTTATATGCAACACCTTCTGGGAATACGACGAAACATGGACACTTTTTACATTTTTACCTTAATCATAACAGATTTAATAAAATATGACTTTACACTGTTAAACGCAGAATGAATGAAAGAAAATTTTGATATAATTGTAGTTTTTATTTAGGTAGGGTAGTGCTGTCCAATTTAGCTTAGCTGACGGACCATTTTCTGAACAGTTTCGATCGATGGGGGTTTGGCAAAATATTTGGCAAATGGCCCCTCGAATAACACAAATGGATCGTACTGATTTATTGGAAACGCTATATTTTGATTCTAATAAACAAATTTATGCTATATGAAGATGAAAAAATAAAATATTTATTTATTTTAAAAGTATATTTAATATTTAGAATTGTAATAAAATGTTTTTATATTGTAATGTACAACGGGGCAATTCCGAACACACTTTTTCTATTTTCGCTCGCGGGACATGCCACATCAAATATTCATTCTGATAGCGCAGATGTTTTACACTAAGTTGTGCCCCCTCCCCCTCAAAAAGTACCAGAACTCGCGGACCGGTATTTGGACGTCACTGATGTCGGGCATTCGGTTATTTCGTTATTGAGCTTCACATTAGATAGAGGCACAATAATTTTGTATTCCATTGTAATGATTTACCTGAATACCTCACGATGAATAGCTGCGAAGTCTGAATTGTATGTTGAGGACTCGGAATGTTTAGGCGTTCAATTATCCGATGGCTCCGAGCGAGCGGGTGAAGAGGGAAGATGGGGAGGGAAAGAAGGACAACGGGAGAAGAGGGAAGATGGGGAGGGAAAGGAGGAGAACGGGGGAATCGAGGGTTGCGTGAGTCTCCATTCACAGAAGCACACTATTACTTTCTCCGATGCTGGCACTTCACTTAGCGTTGCAGTATTTGTGTAGCGAATTCGCTGTATTTGGCAAAATATTTGACGTATTCAGAAATATCACAAATATACCATCCTCACATGATCCGAACACGCTGATAACTCAATAATGCCAAATGTTTTTAAACCCATGATGGACGGGATGTATAATTCAAAAAATATTTATACAGTTTCGTTTTCCCAGCCCATGTAAATGTTCCAGTCCATATTAAAGAAATTGAAAAAAAAAGAAAAGTTAGAATATAAGTTAAAGAACCAGAATATCAACAAATCTCGATCACGCGCGCTCTACCGATCGAAACATGTTAAACCATTTGTTCACGCAAATATTTGCCTTATTTCTGTTCTTTCATATGCTATTAAAATCCAACAAGAGGACGAATACGGATGTTTGCGTATTTGCCACAGTAGAGCAAATATCATTCGGGAATCGTTCTATATATAATTCCCTGCCCAAGAATATAAAAGATATTATGAAATTGAATCTCTTCAAATCCGTGGTTAAAAACTAACTCCTGCACCAGTGCTTCTATAATGTAAAATAATTTATTGATTTTAATAAAAATTAAATCCGTCTTGTACTTTATCACGCCATTGCTGTTGTACTTTTAAAATAACTTATAACAATTTCAAAAAACTATTTTCTTGCATTATTGTTGTGTCTTTATTCATATTAATTTAGTTTTGTGTGTGCTCAACTTTGACACGGTTGTGTACATTAATTCTCTAGCCCCATCCTGGCCCGAGTTTTTCTCCGTTTTTCCTTCGGGTAGAGGCTAATTTCTTATACAGGTTCTGTAGGCTTTGTCTAGGGGCGTGTTTATTGTAACAATAAATCGTGAATTTAGTGTTTTTTCAACTCTTATGATTTTTAAACACTATACTCAGAATAATCTATAGTTCTATAATAATTTGTAGATGTACATTTGTTGTGTTAAATTACAAACATATTGACATTTTATCAGTATTATAACTCGCAGCTAACTTTTTATCTTATCTCGGAATTTTTGCTGAAATTTTTGAATCCGCCTCTGCCTTAGGACCCTTGATCGGAATTGATGGGATGGTGCCTTGCTTGCTACAGGAGAGTAAATTAGTTTCATTGTCCTCCACGTGGCCATACGCAGTTTGTACTGCTTTTTTAACAATACATTTATTATCATCATCCGATACAGACAAATAGCTCATCTGCACTGGCCACGTGAGCAAATACACAAATACGCAACGCCAAGTGAAGTGCCGGCGTGTGCAACGACGAATTGCAGTTGCAGTCTCCGCTCCTCTTCCAAATAACATCGTAACACCGTAGTGATGTCTCGGGTTTTCGTCGACAATTCGTCCAGATACAATCGGCAAAACCCTAAACGAACGAAAACCGAAACAATTATATCCTTGAGAATCAATATAAATCCAATAGGCGGGAATATACTTAATACTTTTGTTAATATTAAGCTCGCCTTGTCACTAAACTTAATGTATTACAGTTGGCTAACTGCAAAGTCCCAATAATAAAAATAATAAACATTGGCGATCTAGACCGGGGAGGGCGGACTAACCGGGGAGGGATATGGAGAGCATTTCAGTTTGAAAATCATGTTTTTACAACACAAATTTTATAAATATCATCTTTTAAACAAAATACATCAACTTATCTAATAGATAATCAACAATTAACAATATTAAATAGCTACAAAATTTGTTACGTGTTTAAAGTGTTTATTCGTTGAATAAATTCTTTAGTAGATATTAAATCCGCCCTGCCTTTGGGTCCATCATCGGAAGTGACGGGATGGTCCCTCGCTTGTTTCCGGAGNCCCCTCCACGGACGTACGCAGTTTGCAACTGCGCTTAAGACAAAGTTTATTTATTTAACTCGCTCTAGTCACTCCAAAAGACTTAAGAACGTACATGTTATTAAAACGCCGATTGTTCTGGTCGATTATTTGTTTACTATGAACCAAAAACGTATTAGTGTTAAGTACAGAAAACAGGAAATTAATATATATTTTTTTTAAAGTAGATTCATGTAGAATAAATGAACACTTAAACATCCTCACCCAGAAGAAACCTTAGGTTCCATATAAGGTCACTTTGTTTCTTCACTAATATTAACCCAAGGTCAGCGTCAGTAGAACATGAGGATCAGGTAAGTATCAAGATTTGCCTTATATAGTGCACATTCTTAGCATTCAACATCCTTTTTGGAATAAGTGAATCAAGAAGCCTCTTTCCCTTATGAAAGTTTTAAAAGCTGATATCTCGAAAAACGAAAGATGAAACAACAGGAAATCGCCAACACATTTTTTAATGCTCTAAACTACGATGCATCATTTGTGCCATTTGTCCGTTCGGTCACGCAGTAAAGGGATGGCAATTGTCGGAGACACTAGCGTACGGTATACGACTCAAAGTCAAAACCCAAAAATATCGAAAATTTCAATATAAGCAAAGAATAAATGAAAGGTGGTGTTGTCTACTAGTAAAATATTTATTCAGAAAGTACTTTCGCCAGCTTAGCTGGCATCTTCAGTCCAAAATAAAACGAAATACAAAAATATAAACAATATATAAGAATGCGAAGTATAAGATTTTTTTTCGTTAAGTTTATAAACATTTGAAATTTGTTAAAATTATGAACATTTTGAAATCAATTCAAATATAATAAAGTTTTAAGTGTATTGGAAACAGAACAACAAATTAATATAGAGTGAATTTGCGAATAAGAGATAAAACTGCAACTAAATGAAAATATAAAAATATAAATAAGTGAGTTGAACGTACCTGACAATGCCTAGTATTAAAGGGTAAATGGGCCGAAAGCTTGGACGGGGCGCTATAACCGATGACTGCAATCACCGATATCCAACTATTCAAAATAAACAATTTCAATATACAAATACATGTGTCGTCTCTGCTTAAGGGAGTAGAGCGTATGCAGCATGAAATCACTAAAATATTACAAACATTCTATTAGTATTATAACTCGCAGCTAACTTTTTATCTTATCTAGGAACGTTTGCTGAATTTTTTGAATCCGCCTCTGCCGTAGGGCCCTTGATCGGAATTGATGGGATGGTCCCTTGCTTGCTACAGGAGAGTAAATTAGTTATTTTTCCTCCACGTGGTCATACGCAGTTTGTACTGTTTTTTTTGACAATAAATTTATTATCTCAAATCGACATAAATAAACAGAGTAACATACTTATTGTGATTTCAACTTGAAAAACGTATCTCACAGGCAATTTAAATTAAATAATTGCAATTATTATTGATGATGAAATACATTGCGTCTTTACTTACTTATAAAATGAGACCAAGTTTTAAATCACAAAAGTAATGGAAGTTTACTTTGATTCGAAATGAATTTTTCGTAGTATTTTTTACATCACTTTTATTTATACGTCACCCGACATTTGAGAAAGATATTTCACTTTTTCCAAGGCGAGATGCGTAAATTACGAAACCGTCGCGCTCGACCGTCATGTTTGTGCATCGTCTGGTGCATTTCAAACAAGTCAAGCGAGTTCCTGAATACTGTTTGCACTATGCCATTAACTGAAAGAAAGAAATTAAATCAAGGTTTTTTATCATTATAATTCATAACGTTGTGTTAGAAAACAATAAAAGTAAAGAAAACAATGATTCTAACTTGAAGTGGTCCCACATTAAGACTCTATAAAGGGAAGCATACGCACGACGCCATTTTTGAGCGTCTGACAGATTCACGAGAAAAGTTCAGCCGTTAACGCCATGCTTCGTAACGTTTATTTACTATTGCAAATTCCTAGATTATAACTTCAAGACCTTGAGAGGTACTGACAATGAATAAAATACTTGGTTTTAATTCTATGAACATTTGTTTTTAGACTACTATTAAAATCAATAACACAAATGCATTTATTCTCGCATTATATATAGAAAGTGAAGATGTCCAACGAACATTGGAAAATAATTACATACTTCTTCCAGAGTTGGAATTGGTTTCCTACTAAAGGGATATAATATTGAAGAAAATCCAAGTCGTCTCTCTGCAATCACAAATTTTATTTTTTTTCATTATTTAAAATTAAACTAGCAATGAGCAAGTTTAGCTCAATGTTTACAATACAATAAACAATGGCACGAAAATGGCGACCGCGTATGCCTGTCTTTATATAGCTTTGAATTGCTTGTGAAATCGTAACAAGGCTGCAGCGTCGCCAAAGAGATGACAAGTGGGCGGACACTCACTAACACAATCGCTTCTCACTTCACTGGCCGTCACGCCACACAGTGGGTACAAACACAAAAGAAAACTGGCCAAAATATGAAGACAAAAACCCTGTACCTAGCGATTCGCATAACTAGTACAACTAGCTTTTGTATACTTTAAGTTGATGTTGCTCCAGTAATATTAATTATTTTCTGGGGATTTGGTCTTGAGTTGAGTCTTGGTGTACGACAGAATGTAACCCACAATTAACTGAACAATTGGTACCAAAAAGTCTTTAATTTAAATTTATAATGAATTAGTTTTAAAAGCAACATTTCACTAAGCGAAATTAAAATCGGCATTGAGCATTGGTGGTATATTGCATAACTACAGCAGAATCGAAGGTATTTTCAGCTGAATTTAATATATTATGATTGGTAGTGAAACATATTTCATATAAATACATTATATTGCAGACTTAGGTGGAATTCATTACTTCTTGACTGTTTTCCTAATGTTCATTTCTTTCTGTTGATTATGCTTGTACAATATTTGTCAACACTTAGTACTTCAGATAGAAAACTCTTTGCAAGTTGCATTAAACTTTTTCAAACTATAAAAAGAGGAAAATTTGGCAGCGGGGGAATAGATAGTTGAATGGAGAAAAGTCGATAAATAAATTTACACGAACATAGAATGGTTGTAGCTAAGACGTCGGTTAATAACCTGTAATAATCAATGTTAGTAAAAGAACTACATCCATGGTGGCAGATCACAGAAACGAGCCCTAATGCCGATATTTACTTTATTGTTTGTCTTTTGGGAACATTCAGGTAATGAGGCTTGCTCTTCCACCTTACCGTTGGACTTGGAAGAGGGAATTGGGAAGGTGAGATGTTGGGTTGCTAGGGAGAGTAGGTGAGGGAAAAAAGGAATCGACGGAGCAGGGTTCGAACCCAGTGCTACAGCTCGGCAGCATCGTGGTAGCGAAGGATGTTACCACTATACCACAGCTGACCGTGAAGCTTTGATAGTGAAACAAATGTTGATGTATGAATTGTCACAGATAGTATTAATAGATTACTGATCCCGCAAAGTAGGGTATTTTTACAATTAACTAAGCATCTTGTAACCCCGTAGTTTGTTGTCCTCCAGGCGAAGGGGTTGCAATTTTTAAATATTTTTTGAAGTTAGAATGTTATTATAAATCAATAACGTGTATAAATACAGTAAAGCTACAGCATTTGGCCTCAGAACACAAATGTAAACAATTTACGTCCCATTCACAACGAATGCTGTGTCTGTTGATGGACCATTCGTTGAGAAATACCATCACAATACACACACTCTTGTCTTGGCTAAGAGGCATACAATTAGGTCAGTTTACGTGAGTTCTAAAGTAGATCTCATAATCAACAAATAATTGAATTAGAACACACCAATACCTATCTTTAGAGCGTGCTCTGGGAGTAAATCGGAACTTGCGATGAGCTGTGGTCAGTAAATAATTTTTATTTTACATAAATGTAATTTCATAATTTGTAGTTCTCGGTAATTTCGTAACTTTTGTAATTCCCGTGTTTCTCATAATTCGAGAGGGAGTTGGGGTTTTGCTGGATTCACACAATCGCTTAAGGAGTGAAACCAGGTTGGTCTCTAGTTTCGTCTCCATGATGTGAATATTGAGACCCCCCTATCTCGTTCTTTATTCTAAATATTTTAATAAATTATAATGTTTTGTGTGGTCAGGCGGAAGGATACATGTCGTAGTCTGAATCTCACCAGAAATCAGTAAAGTCACTACTATCATTATTGTAAACAAATCCTCTTTCTGGACTTGAGTCGTTTTTTTCTCTCAGCTGTGGGTCATGAAATGAAGTGCTGTTGGGAGGATGACTCTAGTTCTGGTTCAGAAACTTTATGGTAATGTGGACTGGAGACAAGAGGGCATTGAGTTGCAGTTTTCAGTTTATTATTCCCAAAATAAATTATAACTTAAGAGGAAGAGGAAGAATACAAGACAAATAGGTGTGGTATGTCCCTTATCCGGGAAATTGACATCTAGGTGCTCGAAGTTCAACGACAATACATTACAAGCAACAATAATGTTCAAATTTCGACGATATGTTCTTTTGACCGTCATAGCATTAAACTATCAACAGAAGGAACTCAGATTTATTACCACAGTGTTACCAAGGAGAACGTATTCCGAGAAAAAGAAACTTTTCATTGCCAGACTGATTGCGAGAGCAAAGATTTCGAGGGAAACTCATCCGAAGAAACGTTCATGCTGCTTCCACTACGTTCGCGTTCGTACAGCGACGACGAAAGGAGATGCGCTGCGCTGGAAGCTGACTTCTGCGAAACGCTGCAGCAGACATTGCATCAACGCACTTCTCGGCAGAAGGCGAAACCAGAGCACGAAGAACTTCCGACGAAATACGTGCTTTCATTTTTTCTACGAAACTGTGGAGGAGGGGGAGAACACGTCTTACGGTCTGAACCTGGTCACGTCACAAAAAAAGTTGTTCTGTAATCGTCTGTTCAATGAGTGAAAAATTTTAATTTTAATTTTAATTTCACCAAGTATTTTACTATTTTCAATTTATTTGGACGAACACCTTAAAAACAACTTGGTAAAAATATGAAGTTCAAACTTGTATTTTGGGTTTGCAGTTCACACTATTAAGAAGAGTTCCCTGGTGAGAAAAATAATGATGATAATAATAACAAACTCATCTGTATTTACAATAGAAGAAAATTGTAAGTACTACTAGATACTAGATAAAGTAGTAAGTACTACTAGATAAACCATGCCTTTTAGCAGTTGATTTGATTGTCTTTCGAGTCTGCAAACTAAAGAAAAGTCTTTCTCTCTTGTATACAATTATAAATAAAATTATGTTAAGTTATGAATGGACATCTATACACGATATGGGTATATTATTCGCATTATTTTTAAAATAAATATAAAATTATTTCTCATGAGAGAATTATGAAATGTTGGGATATGAGATAAAAATATATTCACAAGGTTTTCGATTGCAATTTATTTGGTGCAAAGTTCCATAAACCATTAACGCACGAATGCAACTCGCCATCGACGTTGGTAATTGAGGAGTGACGTACAACACAATTAATATATTTTGAAACTTAAGCTCATTTCTGTTATGTGAGGTGATAGAGAACTATTTTGGGCTCTAGGACGAACTTTGCAAAAATCTGAATAGTTACATCATCTGAGGCCAAGTGAAAATCTTGAATCGAACCCGGGGGGTCGTTCATTGTCTTCACGCTCGTCCATTTCGCGGAAGTTCGTAAATAAACTCACCGAGTCTTATATTAGATTAGAAGTCCCGAACCTTTTGGATCTCACGGGGGGATCACATGACCAATGATCAAATAAAAGGAGAAAAAACTGAAGAACCAGAAAATTCATCGTTTTGAATTCCGCGGATCACTAGGTGACATTTTTATAGATGAGTATCTTTGTCAAATAATGGCCATTTAAATTTCTATCTTTTTAAATTGCAAAATTCACCAATTTAATATGTTAAAAAAATATTGTTTATTATAAAAATTATTTATA
Source organism: Laupala kohalensis (assembly GCA_002313205.1). NCBI lineage: Eukaryota > Metazoa > Arthropoda > Insecta > Orthoptera > Trigonidiidae > Laupala > Laupala kohalensis. The sequence continues at coordinate 193,207 of NNCF01126638.1, read as the reverse complement.
CAGTAATACATATAAGTCTCTCCGTGGCTACGGTGTTAGCGTGCTCGCTCGTCACCAAGTTACCCCGGGTTCAATACCCGCTGGGGCCAGAAAAAGTTTCAGCTTTTCATTTCCATGTCTCAGTTCATATAGCTGTGATGTATGAAAAGTTCACCCTCTGCGTTTAACAACTGCAGTTGTAATACTCGGATACAGCAATCTGGATTCTATCTAGACGCTGTTCCTCCGAAAAATTCACGATGTGTCTAGTGAGTAAATTCACTCAGAGGTGAACCTTACGAACATTCGTCATCGCGGTACTTAGTTGCCCAGAACGAAAATACATACATACATAATACACATTTAGTCAATACACAACATGTTTATTCAACTAATGCAATACAGGATTAAGTAAATTTCTGGGTATCTTTTCTTGTCAATTTATTTTCAAGAATTTCCTAATACTAAATATCATTCGAAAAACGTTTAACTTCTAACATTTATGCCATTGGAAACTAATTTCTCCACAAGCAGATCAAAAATTGCAATTAATATACAGATTCTTCAGCAAACCACAAAAATTCTCTCTGCTTTTGGCGATCCCAGTATTATACTCGGATGCCAGGAACGAATATATTGAGACAACTTCCTGCATTTTCAGTATACTGTTAATATAAAATGAATATCCACAATAATTTTAAGACGAGCGAAATAAATAGTATATTGGCAAGCGACACAAATAGATATTACTTTAAAAATTTGTTAACATTTTGGTCCAACCAAAACGCTATGTGCTGCTAATTATATACTTCACATTGTTATATTTTTTCCGATCTCTTTGACCTTAAGAGTTTCTAAATACAAATGAGTATGTCTCAAAAAAAGTATTATAGATATGGTTATTAATAGCACCACTCTGATAATTTATGCACAAAAAGTTTTTTTTTATATCAAAGAAAACTTTAATATAGATACAAATTATCTGTTTGTTTCAAGATTTAGTGTGTAGTAAATACTGATTGGAAGATCAAAATCTGCTAAACATCGCACATCTTCAGTCTTATGACGAACAATTACTCAGATCCCAACTGATCACTGCACTCACTCACTGCAATACATTCACTCACTTGCCAGAGTAATAGTTCATTGAGAGCTCATTAGAATCTTCTAGAACACAACGGGCGATTGAATTTTCGTCGCGTTCCGGAATTTTGACTTCTGTATTTTCAAAAACCAAAAATTGTTTTATTTCGAATAATCCCGGAAAAAAAAATTTTTTGCAATAGGAATCCCAATATTTTTCAACTTTCTACCCAATAAACATTGTTTAAAACAAAACTTATTGAAACAAAACCAAAATTGAAAAAATAAATTTTCTATTATTGCAAGTTACTTCTGCTTTCCACGACGTACATGTTATGAGACTCACGTCTAACTAATTCTGATTTGTCGAACGCTTTTCGATTCTGAGTTGTTACACATTTCCATCTTCCAGCGTTCAAAAAATTGACATGTACCGTTCAATAAACTGCAAAAAATGTTCCATGAAACAAAGTACCAACTTCATAGGGATTTTTTAAAATGTTTCATGGATCATTCGGTGGATAATCCCCTTCTAATCCAAAGAATTATTTTTTTCACCTGCTTACTCTTTTTTTATGGATTTTTTCGGTTCCTTTTCTTGGGATTTTAGGGTTCGTCAACGTCAAGGTCATTAGAGTCCTTTTTTATGGATTTTTCAGAATTATTGATATAAGAGAATACAGTTTTCTTCCTAAAGCATTCAACTCATCGCGTTGCGCTATTGAAAAATAGAAGTCTCTGAATAGAAGTGTAAAGGAAATAGGTGCCCTACCTTTCCGCGTGAGCTCAATAAGTCGCCGTGCCCGCGTCACTTAAGTCTTCACTCAGCTGTTCTTGTCAATCTGCTTCACACAACCACAAACAAACGACTGACGTTCTCATTCTCTATCACCTGCTACCCCTCCTTAGCAAACCCCTTCTCAAGCTGTCCATCCCCTCCATCCTGCTCTGTTCTTGCTCAGGGAGAGGGGAGAAAACACGAGACAGTGGTAGGGACCACTGTGCCCTCAGGTCGAGAGATTTCAGGCGAAGTTTTCCCTCCCTGTGACACGTTCGTAAGAAATGTTTATTTAAATATCACCATTATAATGATCAGCATTTAACCTACTCGTTCGTAATGTGTAGAGGGGGAAAGGTAGTTGGATGGCAATGTTTCAATCGTCGTTTCTCGACGGTCGACTAGCACTGGCAGATAGTAAAGTCTAGTTGCCGTACGAAAAGTTACCAAATTCGGGAGAACTGCCAACCAACTCAATTGATTCCTCCTATGTCGTACATTACTCGACTTAGTGACATTTTCATCTTATACGTTGTATTCACTACCACCAAACTTGAAGAAATAACTCTAGGAGAGCTTGTCCTTAAAATATTCTTTTTTTATCCTTTTGTAGAGTAACACAAAATTAATATTCCTATTAATAAAATACATTGCATAAATTATCCAAGAAATTTTAATTTCTTAACCTACTTTCAACGAAATTCATTTTACGGTAGTCTGTGTTGTTTCCATAGCGTTGGTTCACTCGTAAGGCAGCGTAAGTGCTACCAAAAGATGATTTTAATATCAAACGACAATCTGAGGCAGTCCGAGTCATAACGAGTGTCGGGGTTCTTGTTCTAAAATATTGGTGGTGGCTGTCCTGAAACACCATTCGAGTCCGCTATCTTTGTTCTTTTGGTGTCCAAGCTCTCGATAACTTGAGTATACTTGCGGGACGTCTAAGAGGAACTATAGCAAACATATTTGTGGGAAGTAAATATGTTCAAAACGTAAATTTTTTTAAGGCTTAAAATTTGTTAAAGTTATGTGTATCGAAAAGTATTTGATCTGGTAAACGAACAATGTAATTAAACACTAACTGCTTAAATGAGAAAGTAAAATGGAGACGAATTAGAATATTACAAAATACGAAAAAAAATGATAAATATCTTTCATTTGGTAAAACTATCTACTCAATTATTGATAGACGTATTAAGGTAAATACAACAAGTGCTATATTTGACAGTTTTCGGTAAATTGATTTAATACCTGGATCTAAGGTACTAAAATATTATCACGAGATAATAGCTGATTTTTAAACGTTTCGTAAATTTTCACCGTTTATTTTTTAATGATTCTGTAGATTAACACTGTGTAATGGAACAAAGTTAACAATTATTCGCCTTTATCGGTGTCAAAAGTTTTACTACACCATTCCTTCGAAGTACTTCAAGGACTTTTCTTACCTGGAGAACTATCTTAACAGGAAGCGGGTTATATCATTAGAAACTACCTCTATCATTATTAGGCCATCGTAAACTCATTCCCTTAAAGGATCAATCTCACACCTCAACCGCCATTTCTCTTTAATGTGATTCCTACTCCTCCCAAGTACCCCACAATTACGAAAAAATTTCGCCGACAGCCAGACACCGGTGCGGAGCCCGAAGGCGTTGGTTGTTGAGGCGTTGCTCTTTTCACCCGCCGCCGGCCTTCATTGCTATGCAGACGACTTCTACGGAGGCCCCGCGCCGCCGCGCCGACCGTGCTGCGATCTGTGTCAAGAGCGCGGAACGAAGCCTACGGGAGCAATGAGAGCTACAGTAGACCCCGCTCGCTCCTGCATCGCGCGGCAGAGGCGCGGCGGCGTGGGCGGTCCCCCCACGGAGCAATGGGACACCGAGGGGTCTCTAAATGCCATATCTACTTGAGTATTTTCTCGGAAGGGTCTGGGACTAAAACAATGTGAGTATTGGAATATTTTTATCGAAGTCCCCAGTGTTCGAAGTAAAGAAAATGTAGAGGGAACATTTGAAGCTTATCTTTTCTAATTTTATGTAGAGTACTTTATAAAATTGTTAAGAAAATATCATGTTATTAAGGGGGTGGATTTAAAAAGACCTCGTGGTTTTCGTAATTTTGTACTCAATTCTAATTGATCTATTATAAACTTTTCAAACGTATTTTAATTTATATTCATTTATGAAGTACATACATACCATGAATCGTTGTCGGCACGTTAGTTGAAATTAATACTGAATTTTGACGATTATTATTGACAATCACGAGAGGTCGTATTAGTTTCCCATGGTCCGGAATAAACATAAGATGTACAAATTGGGGAACATTCCCTGGCTTCACTCCTTTAATTCGAATCCCAGAGGTTCCTAGCTAATTCCACGTCGCATCCTCTAGGACTGACGTGTCTCGAACGGACAGACAAAAGTTTTCGACAAGTAATACAATTTTCAACTCAAATTCTTATTTTTAATCACTGAGAATAACTTATGCTATACAGAAATTTCTTAAATTGCGGTGAACCTCACCTTCAGGAAACAGATTAATTATGTTAGTTGAATGAATATGGCAGACGGGACCGAGATTTGAAGTCGGGACCCTTAGCTCAAAGCACCGGTGCACTTACCAACTATGCAACCCCGCTGACCTCTAGGCACATACTATCATTAACATTCAAATTGCGAGACCCACAGACCTCTAAGGTGATATCACAAACATAAGAAACCTCACATGAAGCGACTCCCTTAGGAAGTACTTGATTGTGGATCGGTATTTCCCAATTCTGGAGTTCACAAACATGCAGAGACCGCCAAACTGAGGTCCCGAGTTCAAATCTTGGTTCCGTCTCCCATTTTCATTCAACGATCAGGGCTCTCACAGTTCATATCGTATCAACTTCTGTTAAGAGCTCATCACTTCAACACAAATCCTGGATCTTTAGAACGTTGGCTAATGAGACATTCCATGTCAAATCAACCAAAAAAATTTGCAAATGGCGCCCACCATCTCAGATTTTAATGAAATTTGGTACACTTGTTCATACCATCAAGTTAGCGATTCTTATGAATTTTTAGGTTCCTAAGTCACATAGTCTCTTCATTATGTAGATTAGAAATTTTGCAGTTTTCGGGGAATTGTTGCTCTTGTGTGTGCAGGTAGAGTTCTGCACATTTAATAAAAAAATTCATAACTCCGAATATAATTCATGAATCAACATCAAAATTTATGTACACATACTTAAAAGAACTTAAATTAAGGGAAAAATATATCGAGCTTGTATTTACAGTAAGAAAATTTTTAAAAATTGAGAAAAATGCTTTTCTATCCATTTTGGGCGTGAAAATCTTTGTCTCTTTTAAGTGATATATCTCAAAAGGCCAAGATCAGACCTGAATGATATTTTTGTTCACACGAGCTAAAAGTGTATGAAAAACAAGTGTGGAAAGGAAAAAGTCGTCCCGCCCTTTCCTCTTTAGTAAAGTCTTCTTCAAACTTTATTTGACTTTTATGTTTAACCAACAACTTAAAAATTAAGTAAAATAAGTAAAAGTAAATCCAATAATAGAGATAAGAATGAAATATGACAATAAATTAGAGTTTTTGTCTGCTTAATCTTCTACTGGCCCACTATACTTTCATAGAGAGTTCAATGAACCTCCGCTGTGCGAAAGAAACTTCTTTTTCTTCAAATTGACACATCCTTCCAGTGTCCTGAGCGGTAAGTGGAGGAACACAGAACATAATATTGATGAGTGGTACAAAACAAATATCTTCCTTTCCTTCAAACCAAAAAAAGATCTTGCTCGTCCGTATGGGTGCACACATTGGATGTTAAAGTCACCTTCTGCTTTGGGAGTCGAGGCGGGTGGTGCAGTGGATAGCACACCTGCGACCAGAGCGGGAGGTCCCGTGTTCGAGTCCCGGTCCGTCGCAATTTTCACTTGGCAGTTGACGTTGCAAACACTCCTCCACGAGTAGGTACTCGGAAGTTGTGAGATTAAATATGCATCCGACGCGTAGGTACGCGAAAACCGGGCTTAAGAGCTACCAGCATTGGAGCCGCCAGTGGTCCTTCCAACTGCTATCATCCAGTTCGACCAAATACACATGCACCACCCCAACTGTTCACTCAAAATAGGTTTAATGTGTCAGATGACATGTATGAGTTTTCTCCCTTATCTACTAGTTTCACCCCCTCCCGTCCAGTACCCAAACCTGTTCACAAACCACACACTGGTAAGCACAGCCTCCAAAAACCACGTAAAGCAGTGTTACTCAGTGATGATTTTTTTGTGGGGTTTTAGGGCTCTTCTACGACGAGGTCATTAGAACCCTTCCCAGAGATGATGCCAACACTTCCACGCAGAAATCAAACGTGCTCATATTCACTGATTCGCACGGTCGGCATATGTCCTCCGTTTTGAGTGGATTGCTTCCCAACTAGTTCTCAGTCTCCAGTTACTTTAACCCAAACGCTCGTTTGGCTGAAGTTATTCGAGAACTGGAAACCTACACTAAAAATCTCACAGAGCGGGACACAGATATTAACTTGGGTGGTCATTTCAACGCTTCTGAACATCTACAAAAACTAAAAATTGCCTCTTAACACACAAACATATTACTCTCTAACCTGCCTCCACGCTTCAACGATCCACAAATAAACCTCGAAATTAACCTGGCAAACATCTCCCTAAAAAATCACCTGGCAGACACATAAATCACAATGTTTTGATTTGCAACCACATCTGACTGCCAAGGACTTTACCCAGCACGGTTTACATCTGAGACCGTCTGAGAAACGTCACTTGGGTTCTCTCCTAGCTTCACATCTCACCTCACATTTTCTTCTGCTCCTCCTCCCAATCTTACACATCTTCTACCTCCCTCTGCTCGCACCTCATCATCATCCCCTCTCCTTCCCATCTCCACACCCATTTCCTTCCTTCCTCATCTCATTCGCCCTCATCTATTCCTACATCCACATCTTCTTCCGTCCCCATTCACTTGAGTACGATGTGGTACTCGAAGGTGACAATTGCGTTCCGGAGCAGAGTGCGTGCTTGATTCGGGACTAGAACCTGTACCAAATTCTATTCCCCTCCACAATCTAACTTCGATTCCATTTCTCGAGGATAACAAACTCTTTGTGAAAATTTAAAAAAATATTTTGCATCACAATGTCTAATCCCTTTCAAACAAATTGACAGATATTGAAATTCTTGTACACCAAAATCCATTCGATTTGCTGTCTCACAGAACATTGGCTTTCAACGAACACCATCAATGATTTCTAATAATTATTTAGCAAGTTCTTATTATCGACAAAATTTTAAAGGGAAACATCCCCACGAAGGTACGTGAATCTACGTTCGTAATAATATTTTATCTTCTCAATTGTCAAACTACGAGAATTTCTGTGTTGATGGCGTGTTCCAATTTTATGCAGTTAATTTGACCGCCATAGGTATTATTGTTTTGTGTATTTATAGATTTCCTCAATCATATCTTCACATATCTTTTCGGAATTTTGAGATTATTTTAAAAAGTATTACACGTAAATCCAAAACACGCATCGTTATATGTAGTAATTTCAACATGATTTCCTGAGTGTTTCCGATTACGCAAATACACCCATAAATTGATTCAAGAATTTTATCGACCCCTTCAACATTATTACTACGATAAACGACCCCACTCGCCTCTCCAGTTCATCTCAAACATTGCTAGATCAGATTATTGTCAACAATGAAATCTCGTATTTCTCTGAAGTGTTTTGTGCCGGATACAGCGATCACCTTGCGCAAGTGTTGACCATTGAAGATAAACTGAAACCACATAAAATCCTTTACAAGTATTCTAGACAGTTTAACTACACAAATTTTTCCATATTTACACATTATTTGCGTGAGGAAAGATGTTTACAATTGCCAAAACACCGACGACAAATTCAGTGTATTTATTTCAACATTCCTAAAACATTACAACTGTAGCTTTCCAATTAAACCCAAATTAATTAACACAAAGAAATACAATAGATGGACCACTCAAGGGATAAGAATTTCTTTCAAAAACAAACGCCGATTATATTATATTTCAAAACTTTATATGCAACCACCCGAATTCCATGATTATTTTCGTAAATATAAGACTATTCTGCGAAAACTAGTCTATGCAGTTAAAGTTATGGAAAATGACAGGGAGATACTAAAATCGAACAACCCGACCAAAACCATGTGGAATATTGTTAAAAATTACACGTCACCTGAATATCGCGAAGAAAACATTTCCCAACTAAACGATGGCAAAATCATATCAAATCCGCATGACATCGCAATTTTGTTTTAATTCTTATTTCCTCGAAGTAAGCAAAATAACTAATTCAATACCTCAAAACCAATGTCCTCCGAATATATCCACCCACGTGCTCCTTTCTTAATTCACTTCCGAAACTAACGCCGGTGAAATTATGAAAATCATCAATTCCTTAAAAAACAGATTTTCAATAGGCATTGATGATATACCCGAATTTATTGTTAAATTGATTGTTATATTAAATCCACTCATAAATATATTTATACTTCTTTATCGAAAGGGGTGTTTCCTAGCATATTTAAAAGGGCTAAATTGAATCTTTTACAAACAAACACAATGTTAGTAATTATCGACCAATTTCTCTACTACCCACTTTTTCAAAAATCCCTGAAAAATTGTTCTATAAGTGTCTTCTAGATTTTCTATCAAAAAATAACATTCTCTCTCACGATCAACACAGATTTCGGAAATCCTTTTTCACCACCAGCTTCATATTTTCTTTCTTAAATGATGTTACCACTTCTTTTGACCATGGAGAAAATCCTCAGTGTGTTTTTCTTGATTTATCCAGAGCATTCGATGTCTCTGATCACGAAATTCTCCTTTCAGTATTACAATCTTTTACCATTCGTGGACTTGCGCATCAGTGACTGACTTCCTATTTAAAAGATAGATATCAACAGGTCGAAATATCATATACTAAATAGAAAGTACTTCAGCATTGTCATTCAGAAACAAAGCCACTAGCTCGCGGAGTTCCCCAAGGTTCAATTCTCGATCCTATATTCTTTTTATTGTATGTGAACGACATGTCATCATCCACATCAGATTGCAAAATGGTTCTTTTTTGCCGATGACACTAATCTATTATGTAAACACGCCAATGCTCAGAAAGTTTTTTCTAATCTCTCGGCTTGGCTCCATTGCAATTCGCCTTATTGTAAACAATGACAAAACAGTGTATGTCATTTCACAATAGTATTACAAAATCTTTACCCCAGGTTTCTCTTTCGTTAAACAGAACACAATTAAAAGCTGATACAAAGTTTTTAGGTCTTCATATTCAAGGCAATCTCAAATTGAATTGTCACTTTGACAATCTTAGTTCCAAATTAAGTAAATTGAGTTACGCATTACGAATCTTAGTTAATATTGTTAGTCCACATATTTTCCATAGCGTATATTTTGTAAATGCTTACTCTCATTTACGATACAGCGTCATCTTCTGGGGCATTTCCGGGCAAAGCGTCCAAACTTTCAGAATTCAAAAGCGGATTGTTTGGATAATTCATAAATCTCACCCCCGACCTTTATTCAAAGAGTTAAATATTTTAACACTTCCCTGCATTTATATTTATGAAACTGTTGTGTTTGTTAAGACCGAATTACTGAAGCACCACTCTTGTTTCATACAAAAGAGTTTTGTTCACAAACACAATACCAATACTAGGAACAGGAATAATATTCATCGTCCGAGTGTGTCAACCGCGCTTTGCCAAAAAGGGCCGTATCATTCGGGAATCGTTCTATATAAAATATAAAAATATAAAAAATATTATTAAATTGAATCTCTTAAAATCTGCGGATAAAAGCTACCTTCTGCACCAGTGCTTCTTCACTGTAAAAGAATATATTTTTTTTATAAATATTAAAGTCGTCTTGTACTTTATCACGCCATTGTTGTAGTACTTTCAAAATATCTGACAACAATTTCAAAACAATTTTCCTGCATGCTTGTATTGTGTCTTTTTATTCATGTAAATTTTGTTGTATATGTACTCATCCCTGGCACGGTTGTGTACATTAATTCTGTAGCCCCATCCTGGCCCGGGTTTTTCTCCGGTTTTCCTTGGGGTAGAGGCGGATTTTTTTAAATACAGACTCGCTAGACTTGCCTAGAGACGGCATCAATTGATATAATTATTAGCGAATTTAGTGTTATTTAATAGTTACGAATTATCAACAATACTTGCCGATTGATTTATAGCTTGATAATCATACGTACTTGTGAAATGTCTTTTCTGTTTTATTAAATGCAATGTTTGTTGGTATTTGTTAATACTATAACTCGTGTCGAACTATTTGTATTGTTAGGAGTATGTTGAAATATTAAATCCGCCTCTGCCTCAGGGTCCTTGATCGGAATTGATGGGATGGTCCCTTGCTTGCTTCCGGAGCGTAAATTAGTATATTGTCCTCCACGTGATCACACGCAGTTTGTAACTGCTCTTTTGACAATAAAAGTTTATTTATAATTCAAGTTGCGCTTATCCACAATGTTATCTTACGATATAATATATGTTGAATGATATCTGACGTCTGGAGTTATGAATCGTTTTTGGAGTAAGCATTTTGATGCAAAAAGGGAAGTTCTGAGTCTAGAAAATATCAAATGTTCAAAACCAATATTTTCCCCACACTCCTATCCATTCACCCAAGAATAATTTCCCCGTTCATGATTCGAAAAAATGATAATCATGTTTTTTTTGTAAAGAAAGATGGTACGTCTGGCAGCACAAACGAGAAGAGAAAGCCACTGGAGCCCCTGTTGAAGGTTCGACTGTCCGTTTCTTTTAAATATCTGAAATAGAATAGTACGAAGATGTCTATAGAACGGTTATCTTGTATTTCGTACTGAAGTATCTCTTAACGTTCTCACTCTCTGGAAGTTCTTATATAGAAAAACTACTAATTCAATAGTAAAATGAACTTTCAGACAGGCATCATTTTGGCACAGTGAAAAATTTATAGTTCTCACCCTTCACATTGCTTTAATACGTCAAGAAAATGTGATTCTCGACACAAACAGTACTATGCCAAGTACCGTCGATCTATCAATGGGCGGATGCGACCCATCACTGCCATGTAGTTTTGAATCATCTAAGTGTAACCAAACCCTCCCAAAGACCGAAAAGTAAAGAAAAGAATAAGAATAGGATCGTGATGTGGAGTGGTCTTAGAGATGTACGACCTGTAAAAATGAATGGCGTGGACCTTTATTACGGGTATCACCAGACCAGGCTCGAACAGTCCCACCCGGAAACAGGATAATTGCGCCCTCAGAGGATGAGAAGGGCGCCCTCTCTTAAAAATTACTAATTCTAAATAATAATAAAAATTTTACAATCAAAAATTTGAAATGTAGAAATTAAGAGAATATAATCGCACGACGAATGCGCTGATAAGAAAGTAAGACTGTGGACATGAAGACGTTATGAGCAGCGCCTCGAAGCGCTACTTCAACGTCGCATTGTATACGATCCAAAATATCGGAAGGCGCCTGGCTATAACTTCCGCACTCTGTCGCCACTTCTTCGTTCCGAGACGTCTTGACCCGGAGATGATCCCTGACACATCATCTTCGACTTAACACAACCATTCTTATCCTTGGAGTCCGGAATGATTCACCTTCCGGATAATTCTTATTGCAAATTATGTTTTACCATACAAGTAAAAGACAAAAATTTAGTTTAATTTTAGATTCTACCCAAAATTTTAAGAAAACTGATATCAAACAACCATTTCAAGCAATCGCGATCCGTATGCATGTACCACTTGTGCGCGCTTGTGCGATGGACAATATTTCGAATAAAATACTTTATCATTTTCATATAATAAACGTGTAAAATTATTTCAAACAAAAATTATATGTTTGGAGCACAGTACTATATGGATGTGAAACTTGGACAACGGGGAAACCAGAAAAGAAAAGGCTAGAAGCGTTTGAAATGTTGTGCTACAGAAGAATGCTGAAAATTAAGTGGACTGATATGGTACGAAATGAGGAGGTATTAACTAGGATAAGTGAGGAAAAGAGTCTGTGGAAAACACTTACACGAAGGAGAGACAGGATGATAGGGCATGTTTTGAGACATCCCAGTCTTGTTAGTTTGGTAATAGAGGGATCAGTACAGGAAAAAACTGAAGAGGAAGACAAAGACTGCTGTATGCCACACAGATAATAGAAGACGTAGGTTGCAAGAAATATGTAAATGAAGAGACTGGCTCAAGATAGGATGAAATGGAAGGCTGCATCAAACCAGTCGAAAGACTGATGACCCTATAATATAATAAACGTGTATTTTCTACACCAAAATTACGGTTTCATATTTCCACACCTGGTAAAGGTACTTGTGCGCAACGCAGTATTGTAAACCATGCTAGTTCGCAAATGATGCTTCGGAGGAAAAAAAGACACATGAAAACATTTTTTGTAGGTAATTTTATAATCTATAAAATTCGTAATAACTATTTTTACGATAAAAAGTAGCGCTGAAGATATATTTTTGGAAACCCGCTTTTCGTGACCCTGAATGACATTTTCAGCACAAGTGAGATCGACGAAGACTTTTAATATTTCATTTGAAGGTTAAGGAGTATACCAAATTTCATCTCTATGCGAATTTTTGCTTTGTGGAATGTTTTTTTCTTCTTGGACTAAGTGAGGAAGGTAGCCAACCGACTTCCGATACAGACTGGTAGGAAGAGATGGAGCTTAAATCGCGCGACTAATCTGTCAAAGGACGTTTTTATTCTCTTTATGCTTATATTATAATTCGTCTCCATTGAATAAGATTGATTATGATGAAAAAGTATACAATACTGTCGTGTAAATTGCCGTTAGCAGGCGCATGGCACTAGTTGCTTAGAGAGTGAAGCAATAAAGATGAATAAAAAAACATTTATCTAATGATTCCATAAATGTTTCCAAATAATTACTTCAGAGTTTCAGGTTTCTGATCTTGGTCGTTAATTTAATGTTAATCGAATTCGGTTATTTGTGAATGTAATAGAGGCGTAACTGAAAACCATCATGTACTCGCCTTATAATGGAAGAAGGGCTCTTATATGAAATACTGAATTACCAAACTTTATCTTTGCTTTTGTTGAACTATATTTCGTCTATGCTAAGGAAGATGGCAAAGATTTTTTAATTTATTGAATATTTAAACAATAGGCCTACACCACGTGATCATCACGTTGTGTCTACGAGAGCTGAGCAAATAAATTCGGAAGTCTATGTCTGTTTGGGAAACCAAATGTGTCAACAGAAAAGCAGTGGGGAACGACTCGAAGATATTCCAAGTTCATTTCGTGATGAAACACGCGAGAGACCCAGGGTATTTCACTTAACCACGTTTTCGGTTGGTTTCTTCTCTCCCTCTGCTGGTGACGATACTCGGTCGTATCCCATACGCTTTGTAAAAGTGCGGAGTGTCCAATTCTTCAAATAATAAATCGTTTTAGTTTCGACATTTTGGACTCATGACTGAGGCAGAAGCGTTCAATTCGTAGTCTGTTAGTGTTCAGTGCAGTACTATGCGTTTCGTAAGTACGGTAAAAGTGTTTTTCTCCCGTCATCATTTGATTAGAGCCAATATATTTTCAGGTGTGTTGATGCTTCAATTCGTTTTGCAAAGAAAGCCGACCTATTCTAACACGTATCAAATGAGCATTTAATTAATATTCATAAAGACAAATCTACGTTCAAACCTTTCAAATGAAAATTTCGAGTCTTTTCTCATCATGCAAACTGAAAAAGAATTGCTCTCTGATATGGACAATAACGCGATCGTTAATTCTATGTGGACAAAGTAAAGAGATAAATCGTCTACTTGCCGTTTAGAACATTCAAAACTATTAAAAATAAATTACTAAATCTATTTAAATCGAGCGCCATCACAAGGTATTGTCTTAGTACGCAGGAAGTGAATTATATTGCTTCCCAGCAAATGTAAGAAAGCTGCTCAGCATATAAGGGAAGTACGCTGAAACATTTCTTCTCAGAGACGGCCTGTGGACCTCAACAGTTTTCATGGACGGTAAGATTGATTTAGCGAATTGATTTTTTTCTTTTAGAATTTCAATAAAATATAAACATGAGCATTTCATTGTGTTCAATTGGCAATTCGATCAATCTCGAAAGACAAAAATATATAAATTTCTCTAAAAATAACTCATTTAGAAACGATGAATCTGAAATTAATGATTGTAATTTCATGCTGAATAATTTTCAGAATATTTTTTCGAGTTTTATGCTCTTCTCAAAATGTTAATAGTACATTCTTTTCATTACACAAACATTGAATGTTATATTTAAGTTTCATATGAGTCAGAATGTAAATTTGATAATGTTTTCTAATATGCTTTTCCTTAAAAAAGTTATGCTTTAGTTTGCAGTTCTTCGTCAGAATAATATCTTCTGAGTGAAAATAACATTTAAGAAGAATGATTATTAATTTTATATTATAAAACCAAATGTCCTTCTAATATTATTGTAATATTAGGTGATGGACGTTGGACATGATGGACATGATGGAAAAAAAGGTTTCTGGAAGCGTGATTGAATGCGTGGGTGATTTCCTTTTTGACGAGGTTGTAAATGAAATGATGAATTTATTGTACGTTGGTTGCCTGCCGAATCGCTGTGTTGTTAGACAATGGCGGTGGGTTAACTGAAACTCTCAACTCTCTGTTCTCAGCTGTAAGGATGCGTCTCTGCATAGTTGGAAGAGCTGTGGTCCAAGTTGAACTTGCATATGTTACCTGTGTGCGTATGCATGTCTTGTAGATTTTCATTTTAGCCTTCATATGAATTTGTCTGTTAGATAAGATAGGCTATAACCTTGCAGAGGTGTTGACGATCCTTTTACGTGATTCCTTGATATGCGCACTCCAATCGAAGTACCTGTCAAAGATTACTCCTGGGTATTTAACCATACGAGTCCATGGTATTATGCGCCCGTTCAAACAAATGTTTCTTGCGTCAGCAAGGAACGGGTTGGTCTGGTTGTTTCTTGAAAATATAATAGATTTGCATTTTGTCGAATTTAGCCTCAATCCATTGTACTCCATCTGATGAGCTCGTCAGAAGCATTTTGTAGCTTGCCAATGGCTGCGTCAAGAGTTTTGGCACTTGCCGAGTACCATGTCGTCAGCATAGATGAATCGAGTGATATAGGGGGTAGGGGGTAGGGAGGTCTGATGTATAGAGGGAGAAGAGGGTTGGAGCAAGGACACTTCCTTGGGGTACTCCTGCGCCAATGTGGCGCCGTGTAGAGAGGGAATTATGGTATTTTACTTTGAAAGTGCGGTCGAGGAGGTAACTTTGGAGAATATTATGAAAGATTGATGGTACTAGTGAGATGGTTTTGCGGAGAAAGATATAATGGTGATCGGTGTCGAAGGCATATGAAAAGTCGAAGAACAGGTTTGTGACGGGAGAGGGGTTTGATAGGTGTTGTGCAAGTCGAAGGGTCTGCATGGGGGCGGATAGGTTTATACGAAATTCAAACTGGGACGGGAAAGGATGTCATCGGTTTCGAGGAAGGAGGAGAGCCTGCGGAGAAGACGTTGGAAGGATTTTCCGAGATGAGAGAGGAGGCTGATGGATCTATGGTTGTTTGGGTCTTTTAGATTTTTTCCGGATTTGGGGATTAGGATAATTGTTGCGCATTTCCAGGGGAAAGGGAAATATCCCATGGAGATGCGTAACACACTACATCTGTATTCTCTCTCAGATGGCCAACATCACGTGATTGGCCGACGGAGAGGACGATCGGACGTGAAGCAGAAGTTGTCAAGTGGTTTATGGGTCACATTGCGAAGGGTTACGCCGTGACTCGATTCCTTCTGTGGGCTCTCGTGGAGTGCGAGAGTAAACAAGACCATAAACTTGCCACTTTCGTATGTCGTCAATTGCAGTTCTTATCCGTGCTCGTGATGTGAAATGTCCCGGGAATTTAGCATGAGGCATTCATTTCAAAAGTGTAATCTTAATTTGGCTTCGGTTATTTCAGAAAAAAATGTTTATGTATGTTGTTTATGTAATATCATAGGCGAAGTAGGGAGATGTTAGTTAATGTCACATAATAAACTTTATTGTCAAAAAAGCAGTTACAAACTGCGTATGACCACGTGGAAGACAATAAACTAATTTACTCTCCGGAAGCAAGCAAGGGAACACTCCATCAATTCCGATCAAGGGTCCTAAGACAGAGGCGGATTTAACATATCAATACACACCTAAAACATAAAATTAAATTTTAAAAGGCATGCATTGAATACACTATTCTAATATTGTTTAAAAAGAAAGTTATCTTCTCGCGATTTTTGTACAGGGGACGTACATAAAAAGATAGCGTAGTTTTTGTCTGATTTTTTAATTCTGAAATAAGTCATCTTTTTCATTTTAGCGCTTAGACCATTTTGGAGGGGCTAATTTTACATTTATGGAAATAATTGAGGAATTCAGGACATAAGTTATGGTGTTTAGAAAGGTAAATAAGCGGGATTTATTTCTACGAGAAATTAGAAGAAAATCCTTAAATAATATATTAATTGCATTCAATGGTAGATCTATCGAGGGGGGTTAAGTGGCTATAACCCCACGTCCCCCCACTGGACCTGAACTCATAACAGATACAGGAACACTTTTCCAGTTTAAACAATTAATAAGTTTGCTTGGTATTTAATATTGTTGATTATCTATTAGATAAGGTGATGTATTTTGTTTAAAAGAAAATATTTATAAAATTTGTGTTGTAAGAACATGATTTTGAAATAGAAAAGTTCTCCAGATCTCTGTCTGGTTAGCCCCCCCCCCCTCTGTTGAGTACGCTCTGTATCCGCCACAGATTGGTAATAATAATAATAATAAATTTATTGTCAAAAAACAGTACAAACTGCGTATGACCACGTGGAGGACAATAAACTAATTTACTCTCCGGAAGCAAGCAAGGGACCATCCCATCAATTCCGATCAAGGGCCCTAAGGCAGAGGCGGATTCAAAAATTTCAGCAAAAGTTCCTAGATAAGATAAAAAGTTAGTTGCGAGTCATAATACTAATAGAATGTCAATATGTTTGTAATTTAACACAACAAATGTACATCTACAAATTATTATAGAACTATAGATTATTCTGAATATACTGTTTAAAAATCATAAGAGTTGAAAAAAAACCACTAAATTCACGATTTATTGTTACAATAAACACGCCCCTAGACAAAGCCTAGAGAACCTGTATAAGAAATCCGCCTCTACCCGAAAGAAAAACTGAGAAAAACCCGGGCCAGGATGGGGCTA
>NNCF01126638.1:158772-175791 GCA_002313205.1 Laupala kohalensis | reverse complement strand
ATATATATATATATATATATATATATATATATATATATATATATATATATATATATATATATATATATATCGAAATTACATTTTGTATTTGTCGTTCGTGATTTCTAACCGTACTTATCGTATGTTTCCTAGATTATTTAAACATATTTATCATTCACTTTATATGTATAACTCCAAACATTGGAAATAAAAAAATTATTAGAAATTATCCTATGAGTATAGTGGGGAAAATGTGGTAAAGCACTCTTTTCCAAAAATGCATTTACTAGTACTCGCCTCACACTTAATGTTTAGATCTTTGTGCACCAATTCCACACCCTTAGCAGTAGAGATTACCAACAACAAGCATCATTTTTAAATACTTTTGTAATAAAATAAACGACTTTATTCTTTATCAACATGATTTATTGTCAGTCAACAATTATATAATTTGCATAACGTTTCGGTGTCCAATGAGGGTCATCAACAAGCAACTTCCGCACAAAACTTACGAGAACAAAGTTTCTCGTCAGACCTTAGACCAAAGTGTGGTGGTTCATTTTATTTCATATAATATCTAAGGTCGCTTATTTTGTTCAAAATAATTACTACAAACGTATTTACAATACAAATATCGCATCGTCTGCGGCCAGGTGAAAATTGCGACGGACAGGGACTCGAACCCGGGAACTTCTGCTTTGGCTGCAGGTGTGCTACCATTGCACACCCTCATCGACTCCCACAGCCCGTACATAACATCCACCCGGCCAGAGCTGGTGAACCTGTGTCACACCCTATTCAGGGGGTGAGTGACTACAGGTGGCTCCTTAGGTTGGAAGCACTTATACCCGGTTTCCACGTATATACGGGTCGGATGCGATCTACTCCGAAAACAAAAGATAAGTATCATTTTTACCTAATTTGTAAAAGAAAAATTTTAAAATCAAGTTGTAATGTTAAATTATTGATAGCACCGATAAAAACTAGAAAGTGTATCAAACAAAACCCATTTGCAGAGTGGAAAGAGACATGTATAAGCTGTGGTGGATCTAGATTGTAATCGGGGGCGGGGGGCTAACCACGAAGAATTTTTGTATACAAATTATGGTTTTATGGTTATGATAAATTATGGTTTTAGAACATAAATTTTATAAATATTACCTCTAAAAAAATGCATCAAATAAATAATTAACAATATGGTATTATTTTAAAGCGACGAGCTGGGAATCGAACCCGGGTTGCCTGCATTGATCGCAGGGGTGTTAACCACTTCACCACCCGTTCACCTTCCACATCTACACACCATTTCCACCCAGACCAAGCTTTTTCACCCGATCGAAATTTGTCACATATCTTCTCCACGTGTAGGGTACACGGAAAAAATATATGCATAGTATTATTATCTTCATTTATAAATAAATAAATAAATAAATAAANAATAAATTTATTGTCAAAAAACAGTACAAACTGCGTATGACCACGTGGAGGGAAAAAAACTAATTTACTCTCCGGAAGCAAGCAAGGGACCATCCCATCAATTCCGATCAAGGGCCCTAAGGCAGAGGCGGATTCAAAAAATTCAGCAATTAATGAGGTATTATTAATTTTATTAATCTGGTGTTATTTACAACAATAACAATGATAACTAATAACAATTATTAATCTGGTAACTCTTTTACAAAGTATACCATTTATCAACTTCAATTTTATCTGTTAAGAGTTCAGGTCCGATAGGTCCGCCACTGGGTAAAGGTATCCGAATACTTTTGCATCCCATTTAATTCAGTCACTTGAGAGTGAAGCAATGCTCGTATGTGACCCTGCTGACCTTCCCAGCGCAATGCAGCACTCCAGTCTCTGCCCTTCCTCTTTTCCATAGCACTATGTTCACTCGCTCTCTTGCTATGCAAACGCTACCCATTGCTCCTTGGAACATTGAGGTCTGGGTCGCCATTTGCTCACACGCAATGCCTCGTGCTACGGCGAAAACCACTCCTAAAATCACAGATCACCGATCAGATGCTCGCCCGTGCGGAGAAAAAGAAGCAAAATTCCAGTGTTTATGTCACTTTATGACTAGTGACGGACCTGAACTTTCAACACATAATATTGAAATTGATAAAATGTGTCTTTATCCTTTAATATGTATTCGCCATTTTAAACAATTAATATATTTAGTCACTATTTAATGAATTGTTAATTATCTATTTGATGGATTGATGATGAATTTGATATTGAAATACAAAATTGCTATAATAATAATATTTATAATAACGTTTATAATAATGTTTATAAAATTTAGTCCCCCCCTTGATTACGGTCTAGACCTGCCACTGTTTATGACGATTCGAGATATTCTTATAGTAAAATTCCCTTTCTTGCCATACAATATTAACTGTTTCTCCCTCCTTTAGCAGTACAGATTTTACGCTGTCTTCAACGGAAAAATTTCAAGTTTGCAAATTACGTAGTGAATAGGGGTATTCTCGAAATACAGAATGAAGAGTTTGCAGAGGGTTTAATTTTTCGATATATCCAATGTTTGATATTGATTTTAATTTCTGAACAACTTTTCTATTTTATCGATTCATCTAAACACAGAGCTATATTTTAGACAAACATTCAAATGTAATTAGTGTAATATTATAACTTATAAGTAAGATAAATGCTTTTCAGAGATCGGGATGAGTTTGCAGTGAAAATAACTAATCCACTACATGAGACACCAAACACGACTTCCATCTAAAGATTCTCATGACGTCGACGGATTAAATTCGTTCACATTCACAATTATGCTCTCTCATACGACACGGGACAGAACAGAAATTTAAAAAATGATTGGGGGGGTGAGTCAGCGTTGGAAGAGAGCCGTGCTATTGACACAATCACTAGGGTTCGAATCCCGGCAAAGCCAATTCCCGGCGATTTCGTAAGATACATTTCCATGTCTGTACCATTGAAAGACAAAAAACGTTTTATAAAGAGTACGGTTATTATTAGGTTCCTCCATATTTTGACCACATTCTTTATATTACTCTATTCGAATAGTTTATTTAAAAAATCCTTTAATTAAATCCATTGACATATAAACCGTCTGCAATTTCAAATTCCGCCGCATATATTTTGGAGGAGGTGAGCTAAGTAGGATAGATATTCTTTATCAAATAATAAATTAATGTTTATTGCGATATTATTCATGCAAGCTAAAGTAAAGATACAGTCTATATACTTATTTAAGTTAGTAATTATGTCAAAAAGAAATATCTTATAAAATTAGAAATGTACATTTCTGTCGAGTAAAAATAAATCGGATACATGATCAATCGTACCTGAGAAAGTAATATAGTAGAAACTAAGTTTTCTGGTCGGACTCGGAATCACTTTTCCGTAATCTTGAGCCAGCAAAATTGATGTTTCCGACAAAATCTCGCTTCTGAATTTTTTCACGATTACAAATACATATATACTTTGTATAGATTATATATATACGTCGTATAGAAGCGGTGAGAAATAGCGAAACTGTATTCACATTTCTAGACATACACAGGGAGGCAATATAGGCTGATGCCTGGTCATCAAAGCATAGAAGGGAACGAAAAGGCTGAAACCTTGGGAAAAAGTTTCCCCGAAACCTTTCTTCGGACCGGATCCTTCATGCGGAATCAGTCGTTCAACGACTCGAACCGCGGTTCATAACTTGGCTGTTGAAACACGGCGTAGACTGTGGATGCATCTTCATAGCCTACGTGCACAGGCCAGTCTCAGCCTGTCTCGGAGCCCTCTTCTAAACTAAACTAAACTATGGGGCTGGTAGTTCACCTGCGAGCAAAGCGAGTCCTTGTTGATAACGCAAGATGTAAAAAAACATACGTCTTCCCCGATCTTTGCGTCTCCTTTTCTCTAAAAGACAGCATTATTCCTTGGCACTATTTTCTCGATTTATAATCAACATGTGTTCAACAGTTTCCCGGCAAAAGATGACTAGTGTAATAGGGTCTCAACAATTAGTTGATAGGTAATTAATTGATTGACAGTGAAGAAATCTGATTGTCTCTTGAATCTTCTTAATAAGTCCTTCTAATAGCGAAGGCTGAACGTTGAGAAACCTTCCAAATCTAAAATTTTAACAAGAATGTAATGAAACTGGATTTCGTCTATTTTAATTTAATGTTACTACTGATAAACCACAGTTAGCCCAGATGAAGAGGTCAGAATAACCTCGAAGCGTTAGCGAAAACCAATAATAAATTAATGTTATAAACGAAGAGTTGTTCTGCTAATTTATGAGAGGATTCTCCCCGTAATTCTTTCTGCAAATGATTGTCTAATTAAGACACATAGTTGTTGTTAGAGGAAGTTATTTAATTAGTTGATTGGCAACCGATGGATTGGTCATCAGTTGCCCGCCACAAGTTGCCTAGTATAATAGGACCTTAGAAAATTCAATGAGCTCTTCTCTTCGGATGCTAATGGGATGCGAACTCTTGTCCTCCCAAACGCCCACATTCCGCTTCGCGGCGTGTGATCTTCAAAGCAACACGAACAATGCCGCGTCTGATGTGATGACAACCTCAATAGCGACCTCTTGAGGCCAAGGTCTGTGCGTGCGTGTGCGTGCAACGGGGCGCACGAACACGCGTGCCTTCGCTAGCGACACTCGCCGCGAGGGAAAGAGGGAAGTGGGTCGTCGAGTGCAAATACGGAGGGAGAACAAGTCCACTCGAGGCTCCGTGCTTCTGTCTGTTTCTTCTCATCTGATACGCGTTCCCCACTCTCGCTTTGCCAAATAGGAAACGATTTTGCTATCAGTATTGACATTATTTACGTCTACAATCATAACACCGCTTAAATTTGGATCATTCAATAGATTGGGAAAATGCTTTAATTTGAGATCGGATGCCAAATTATTATAAATATATTACGTCAGAAATGTTACACATCAAGTTTACGAATAACAGATTAAATTTACAAACTGAGTCAGAAAACGTATCAGCAATTTATAGTTGTTTATAATGATTTTTTTGCTTTGAAGTTTTGTTTTTTCAAATTATTTATTTTTTCTATGTCGTTGTTTTATTTGTATATGTAGTTATTTTTTTATACTTGTAACTATGATAAAGCAAAAAAATTTCTTGATATGTCCACACCCTAATGTTCGCCTGATGATGGCAGCAGCATTCTACTGAAACGTTGTAATACTATAAATAAATAATTGTCTACAACAAAAAGATCAATTTAATAATTCAATTTAATTTTGCTATCAGTTTACGTTACAAAATGTATTCAATTCCAGAGGCGGATCCAGGATTTGATTTTGCGAGGGGCCCATCAAGAGAAGTACCATGGTGTGCTGGTACCTCCAACGGAATATTTTTTAACCAAATTTTTGAAACTGCAATGTAAGACATTCATACATATAAATAATACATTAACTTTATTCCAGTTTGTATATTTTTAACCTTTAAAAATTACTTTTTTGAAATAATTCGTTTTTTTAGACATTTTTAAATTGGGATGTTTGTGTTCACAAGTCTATTCACTGCTTCAGATTTACTCAATATAATTTCAACGGTAATTCACATTAAACCGAAAACGTTTCGGTTTTTCATCTAAAACTTTAACTCGTATGAAATTATACTCATTCAAATTCAAGATAAACGTGGAAAAATAATGTTTGATTTCGAAAATAACGCATATGATTTTTTTACCAAATGCGCGGGTAGGGAAAGATTATCTCATGGAATGTGAGTATCATAGAAGCAGTAAAACATCGCAACCCTCTATTCATGTTCCTACGTAGAAGTTAAAATCTATCAAAACGAGGGAAGTTGTATGTTTGTCCTATGAAATAAGACTTTTTACTCGCACTTCATTAGTTCACCTTGTTGCTTTCAATGGTCATACTGACGTTTTCTAAGTAAAAAAATCTTCCTTTTGTTGCTATTATTATTATTTCTATCTATTGTTGGGTGGGGGCACGTGCCACCTATATACGCCACTGTTCAATGCACCACTGTTCCCCTTGGATACACCACTGTTCAATGCACAACTGTTCCCCTTGGATACATCACTGTTCAATGCACAAGTAGAACCAGGTTTAACCGAAATAAAAGGTTGGAGTTTCATCAAAATCGTTGCACGCGTACTGGACAGAAAACACAGAAATGTACATAATAATAAATAATACATTTAATAATAATAATAATATATGAATACATATTTCTTCCGTGTACCCTACACGTAGAGAATATATATGATAACTTTCGGTCGGGCGAAAATTGCGACGAGCTGGGAATCGAACCCGGGACTCCTGCTTCGATCGAAGGGGTGTTAAACAGTACTCCAACAATTTTCGCCTGACCGAAAGTTATTAAATATATCTGATTGCTCGCTTATGTCTATAGATATATCATAGTTCCGTATGCCAATAGTTTTCAAGAAACGTTACAACGGTTATCCCAAACACTTCTAGTATAATCCACCCTCCTCCGTCAGGTAGTTTGGATCCCAGTCATTAGCCTTTCACTACCAAATGGACACTCGTGATTGCTTGATACCACTCAATTAGTCTTTCCAAGCTGTGCCTCTGAGAGCAATGAAACTTCCTACAAAGAGGAATGTACTGTTGTTACTAATGATCCAGAAAGGCGGAATAAAACACTCATTACGTAAATCTTTTAATCTTAAATATCTGTATTTAACCAAGCTCCTATCTTTTTGTATATTCAGGACCTAACCACTTACCGTTTCTTTGCCAATTCCAACTTTTGAAACGTTGCATTCACACTTGATCGGAATTGATGGGATGGTCCCTTGCTTGCTTCCAAAGAGTAAATTAGTTGTTTTTTTTCCTCCACGTGGTCATACGCAGTTTGTACTGTTTTTTGACAATAAATTTATTTATTTATTTATTTATTCTCACTTGTTAGTCTTCCTCTTATAGTATGAATCAAATACAATTAATCGTGCATGATTTCCGCCATTAAATAAGGAAGGGATAAAGATTTTCGATAATCAATATTCATAGTTGAAAGCTATATATTTGTAATAGTCCCACGGGGCAGTGTGATAGGCAACACGACCAAAAATTTATTATCTCAATTTAAAATCTCTGAGCATTGATGCAAGATAATACTTTCACTAATATAAAAAAGTGAAAATAGGAGGACACAAATCATAAGTGTGCGAATTTAAGTACCTTTTAAATTCATGTATCGCTCACACATATGTACGTATTACTTATATAATAGTTCCTTTATTTTTTACTTATTCTTTAATAATAAGTAAATAGCCCATCTATAAGTACGTAGGGTAATTAGCTTGATCATATTTTATGGATGTATTAATTTCTCTTTTTTTTAGTATTCGGCCACCTAGGAATACTCTTATGTATTTTAACACAATATTTTATGCAAATTGGGAAAATGTTTTGAAATGAGATGGATTCATTGGGAGGTTCAGAAGCCTAGTGAATCAGGGCCGTCTAATTTTATATCGGGATGAATTGAAGTTCTCTATTATCAGAAATGTGGTGACCCGAGAAAACTGGATCTAATGCTTTGGACATCAGCAGAACTAAAACCTGATTAACTGTAGCACTGAAAGATATCACTTTTTGCGCCACTTGACACAAAATATTTCAAACAATTGATTCACTTCAAAATTCTACGGAATATCGATGGTCCAGTGAAGGAGAAGAGGTATGGAGAATGTGAAGAAATGAAGAGTAGAGAGATTTATTTAGTCAACTTGACATGGTGGGAAAAGGGTGATCCAGTAGCTGAGACATGTCGCTAGAATGGAAGACAATAGTTACACTGAGCAAGCATGGAAAAGGCGCCCACGAGGGAGAATAAATAGGGGGAAACCTAGAAAGACCTAGATGGAGGATAATGAGGAAGGTGGGGGATCTAAGAGTTAGAGGTTGGACATGGACGACTAGCGATAGAAGAGAATGGAAGATTGTAGAAGTGGAGACCAAGGATCTTCACGGGCCGTAGTGCCAATGGAAGAAGAAGAAAAGAAGAAGAGAAGATGAAGAGAAGAAGAAGATGATGAAGAGAAGAAGAAGATGATGAAGAGAAGATGAAGAGGAGGAGGAGAAAAGATGAAGAGGAGAAAAGAAGGTGAAGAGAAGATGAAGAGAAGAAGAGAAGATGAAGAGAAGAAGAGAAAATGAAGAGAAGAAGAGAAGATGAAGAGAAGATGAAGAGAAAAGAAGAAGTATTGATTCACTTGCCTTCTGGATCACCCAATTGTTTTATGGATTTTGGCATTTTTTCATCTCCAAATGTTCAAGTATTTTCCACATCCCTTGACGACCCTTCCTCCAACAAGAAAAATAAATACAGTTTATAAATGTTCCAGTAATTTCGTATTACTTCTTTGACTTACGGTAGAAAATAAAGGGATGGAGTCATGACGCAGACATCGTCGCAAGTTCAGTGAAGCTCTATTTCCGTTGTGTTTACGTTGCAGGTCAGACACCATCTCCTAATTCTGCCTTTTCGCGGTCGCATCTTGTTCAGCAGACACGATCTGGAAAATAACGAACTCGTGGAAAAACCTTCCTTGCTGCACAATTTAAGTCTATCGTACGTGGAGAGAAAAATTTATAGAGAAACTTTGGATTTATTGCTTAAAAAGATTGTCTTCGTGTCAGGTTCATGTGCTGCTATGATCAGTTTATGGTCGAATTATAATGTGAGGATGTTTCAATTAAATTGAAATTATTCTTCCGATACAATTTTGTTTATTATACGTCATTATTAATAGTAACTTATAATAAAAAATCGTCTACAAAAAAGGATCGGAAGAATAATTTCAATTTAATAATGATACTAGATGTGTATAAAGTCAATTTCGATAAATTAACTCTCATCGATAGATATCTACAGGACAATAAACGATAAAATGCGCGTTCGATAGTAGTAGTCCTTCGTCCGTAATAGTTTGTTGCTTAAAATTTGGAAAATTCCTCTGTGTGAATTAAGTGAAGCAAAGTTATCTAAGGATAACTTTTCAGTTTTAACCAATTCATTGCCTCCACTTATCACATTGTGATACCCAAGACACTGTAGCCTGCGACTCCGGTATTCTATGTTGGTGAAGACTCTAGTAACTACCGGTTAACTTTATCGCAGAAAAAAAACACCACTTACTATAGTGAACATATCCAAATATAATTTTCAAACAATCATCAAATTACTGTGTTGATTTGACGAAGAACAGAAACATACATGTTCTAACTTGTAGTTGTTGGTAATGCTTTGATATCTCAGTTGAGCTAAAATTAATAACAACAACTTGAATTACAACAAACCGAATATATTTTCCAGTCTCTCACCATTTTTAAATACTTTTCGGTTCTGTAGTACAGTTCAATACAAGGTGTCCATCAGTTGATAGTTCCCATGTCAATATGTTAAACACATGCAAGTCCAGTTTAAAACACGCTATTACGAGTGTATTAGCAAAGTGAAAATCAGTGAAAGCACCTACAAGTGTTAACTAAAAAAGTATATATTACATAAATATTTATTATTTCGACCATCAAGATATGTCGAAATAAAAAATATATGTTTGCGTAAAATCAGTACTCTTTAGAATAGGAGAGTCCTGATTCACGATGATCGCGTACCTTAATTAATTTGAGAAATTATTTCACTTCTGATGTGTTGACTTGATTCTAATTCCCATAGTCAATTATTATCGGAGGTGCTGTTAAGTGTTCGTGCGAAAACGATTTTCGATAATTATAATTTTTTAAACAGTGCTTTGCTACTCTAGTCCTGGGACTATACGACCTATCCCGAAATACGCCACTGGTCACATCGACATTTGCGTTGCTACGCGAGTTCATCCATCGCAGTGTGAGTCAGCGGCTCCTCATCCGAAATATCACCGAAGACCGAGACTGCAATGGACTCAACTCGCATGGAAAGATCGCAGATCAGGAAAGGTAATTAAGGTAGTTTGAGCTTCTCAGGTGGTAGTCATGCCCATAACCATTCACAGAACTTTCAATTCTCCTATTCTGCTTATATTAAAAAACCCTTATATCAGTAATTCCTGAATTATGAACAGGGGCGGATACAGACCAATATTTTAGGGGGTGATAACAAAGGAATATAGTCTTGGGCATGGGACATTCCAGAAAAAACACACCAACTTCGAAAACTGTAAGTTTAGGTCATCTAAGTGTTAATTAAGAAGAATATCTCTACAATAACGCCCTAATTTCGCGATTATTTTAATTTTTTGTGGGGCAGGGGAAAGTGATAAATCGAAAACTTTTATTATAATTAAAGATGCAAAAAATGGGTGTTGCTCAATCATTTGTACAAATAAACTGTAGTATTTATTACTGATTAAAAATCTTTCAAATGCGTTTTTGAAAATCTCAAACGCTTTTCCGCGACTAAAAGTGTATGTGATTTTTAGGGGGGGGAGGTCATGACCCCCATGACCTCCCCTTGTATCTGCGCCTGATTATTTAGTATTAAAAATCTGTGAATCATTAATTATACCGCTCAATTTGAAACAATGTATTACAAAAAGAGTCTCGTTTGACTTTATTTCTCTAGTTTCGTGACTGTTGTAATAACTAACTTCGTATTACAAATTTCGTATTGTTGGAACGTAAATAAATAATAAAGTTGCGACACGTGTGATACTTTTTTATATAGATTCCATCAGAAATTACATGGGAATACATATCAAAACCATCCATTTTTTTAAATTGGGGTTTTAGGCCAAGATCATTAGAACCCTTTTAAAACCAATTGAGCGACTTTATTCATAAGTACAACTTCAAGATGTTTTTAATCAAATATTCGCCCCGCAAGTTCAAATCATATTTGATGAGTTGATAGGTAAAAATCTGGGGCTTTAGAAACAATCACCAGGTTGCTCATATTACCGCATCCGGGAGGTTTCAGCGCACGTGGAAATGACTTACCACGTTAATTTTACCATGTTTGTTCTGGACCCTTAAAATATACTGTATGCAGGAGATTGGTGAGGTAAGGTCATCTGTTGCAATCAAATCACGTTTTACTTGCCAACATATGTAGAGAAAACATGAAACAAATCATATATGAAAACAGATGTAGAGCAGCTTAGTTCTATGTATATCTATATAATCAATAGGTAATCATTTTTATAATAATTTTTATTATTATTATTATTAATTTTTTTTGCTTTCTTCAATTGTTTACTCTTATTAATACCGTATACGTCTGTACATTATTATTAGTGTTGGATGGTTTCTGTATGTATAATCAACGTATGTTAATATGAAGTTGAGATTACAATGTTGGTTTTGACAAATTATGAAATAGTGCAGCATAGGTGGTAACACTGCCGATTGCCTGTAAACAAACCTACATGGTGTTTGTAGTTAATAATGTTTGTACCACATGTTGTGTTAAGGGAAAAGAATATGTGATGTAAGGAAATGTGTAAAAATGATTTCTAAGGCGTTAGATTAAGAATACATTACGAGGTATGTAACAGTATTATAGATAATTGTGTACAAATAAGTCTTGTGATTGTTGTTATTCTTTTTAGCCCTGATCGGGAAATTATATTATTCCGAAACGTTGGCAAGTAAAATGTGATTTGATTGCAACATATGACCTTACCTCAATCTCCTGTATACAGTGTTAATTTTTTATCATTACTAGGAGAACTGCCCGGCGCTGTCGGGATTTGAAAATAAACTTAAACCAATCATTAATGGAAGTTCAAAATTTTAAAACGGTTCACAAAGAAAACAACAATTTTAAAAATATTTATTTTTATTGATTAACAAACATACAAAAAACTACATCAACATTCAAAGAAAAATTGGTACTGTGAATTGATATATTTTACCTTATAGAGGGTATTAAAACTGTTGACAAAGGGTCTCGATTGTATTTTCGGTGTTGCCCGTTGTTCTTATATAAGACCCTAAATTCATTTGTTAGTTTCCAAATTTATTTATTTTCGTGATATTAAATTTAATACATGGAAGAAAACCTAACAAATACACAAAGTTTTCAGTATTGTAAGCTAATATGGACGTAATTACAAATTATTTTAAAATCCAGACATTATGTTTACGTACTGTTTCCCGAAGATCAACAGGAGGTCCTCATTGCGTGTTGTCCCTGGTCAAGAAGATCGTGTGATCCCCTTGATCACTTTTCTGTACTCCTACCGCTGGGGCAACAACGACTGAGGTGGCAAAGAGACCAACCTAGACCCCAATTGCACCTTTACCAATCATGCTGAACGGAGACAAATTTATATTGTGTCATTCCTAGAATTGCTAACGGCAATGACAGCGTATCCTTAAAGTAGCTGTTAGGATCCCATAAATTATTGTACGAGCAAAGGTCGATCAATGGACTGAAGAGATATGGTCTTTATGAGTCCATCAAGAGCATAAACAGGTGTATGCCTAAGGTCAACAAGAACCGCATTCCAGTTTTCATTTAATTATCCAGAACCGCTGCATAGTTGCGTAGTATTAAATCATCATCTTCTTCTTCGTCGTCTTCTTCACTCGTATTAACCTATGCAAGTTGGGGGAGATGGAGGATGAGATGTAACCTCATAACTCGCGTGGCTGGGGACATAGAGAGTGGGTAAAATAACATTATGTCCCGGAAAATAGGAACAGGAGAACTGCGCATCACAAAAAATGCTGGAGTCGATGCAGCGCTGTTCTCGATATATCCAACTGTGAGACACGTTTTAGCAGAAATGTGAAACACATCTATAAAATACCACAAATAAGTGGACTCACAAAATATATCATGTAGATTTAAATACTTTTTTACAAATTAGTAATGTTTGAAAACTGTCTGCAATTCTTCCGAGATTTCTTTATACTCGTCGAACTTTTCTTCTTTGACATTATTTAAATTTACTTTTACACAAGAAAATGATTGTAAATATTGAAGATCTTACACACGAAGCAGAAGTTAATTGCAGTTACTGACAACATTTTCCCTTTCCTAGAGACTTCTATCTTGTCATAACGTGTTCTGTGAGGATTAACGAGTAAGATTAATTTTATAATTATCTGTCTTATTCCTACTTCTTTCATACATTTTATAAGGTAAGTCTCAACAGTTCTGCAAAAAGACTTGCTGCATTGCAAGGCGACAAACACCTTCAACACATCATAGGGATGCTGGTGAATCAGTAAGTAAGTCACACATTTCATCATATCCTCGCAGCTTTTCTGAAAATTACTCAAATTAACCATGTTTTTTGGCATTTTTTCGAAGTAAATTCGCGATGTGAAGAACAATTAATTTTGCAGTAAAGAGTTGAACAACGCATCAAAAATTTGAATGTTCCTAGACAAAATTCCACGCTAAACAATGTATTATCATTGGAGGAGCTCCGTCAGGAGAAACACAAGTGCATCTCGAGGTGACTGTTTACGACCGCCCTGAATTTTTTGAAATGAAAGAATATACTATTATCCATCAAGTAGTCTCATAAAATCTGAAGAAGTCTTGAAGATTTACGTCGTAGTTTAATAAAAAAAAATATATTTTTTTCAAGAATGATTTGATTACACAAGTACTAATTCTCGAAGATTTAATGTGGACACAAAATCTCAGAAAAAAGTACCCGTATAAATTGCTTGTTCAGGTGGTGAAGAAGTTACTTTCCTTCGTAACTGCGTATCTCGCCACCAGGTTCGTTTCTGCTAAGACGGCAGCGCTTTCTACCGACGAATGGTAGAACATCGTTCTGACGCATTCGTAAAGCCATCCCGGCTGAGACGAAGAATTGCCTCTCGGGTGTGTTCTTATGAGCACAGTAGGAAAATAAATAATTGTTCCAACTTCACCGAAAAATTTGTTTCTATTTAGACAGAAATTTCCTCATCTTTCAACCTTTCCCAGGTAGGTAGGTGTTTCGTTCCCCAATTACAAAGTATCTTTAAGAGTAAAAACTTATTTGCATTTGACTATGAGTAATGTTGATGATTTCTAGGGTGGAATGAAAGGCTCGGACTGGCTCGCGGGCCGGTGCGTCCTCCCAGAAAGAGGATAAATACACCTTCAGAGGATGAAGAGAGCACCCTATCTTCATAATTTTACCAATTCGCAATAATGGATATAAAAATACAATTAAAAATTAGAAATTTAGAAACGCAAAAGAATGTAATCGCACGATGAAGGTGCTGATAAGAAAGTAAGAAATAGGACCGTGAAGGCGTTATGAGTCGCGCCTCCAAGCGCAACGGCGACACGGCATTCGCGCTTAGTATACAGTCCGAAGTATCGGAAGGCGCCTGGCTACCTCCCTCACGCTGCCACCACTTCCTCGTTCCGAGACGACGTCGTGACCCAGAGATGCTCCCTGACACATCACCTTCGACTCAACACTAACACTCTTATCCTTCGCGTCCGGAATGATTCACCTTCTGGATAATTATTATTGCAAATCATTTTTTTTACCACGTTGTTCTGTTGCTAAATGATTTATCACTTAACGTTAAATATAAGTACTTAATTCTATTATTAGTAGTTCTTGTAACATTAGCATGAATGTGTACTCCCACGAAAAATCCGATCAAAATTCGTGATAAAAAATATATGAAGATACGTAATTAAAGAGTACCTAATCTGCTCTCTTCCTGATTATTGTCTCTGATCATATCTATTACTATTTAGAAATAATATTTAACTGCTGTTTGAACGGAAACATTAGATGCAACCTGTGGACCGTTCCAAATTTCATGTTTCGTCCAGAGACCGAAATGTCATCAAATCAAAACTAAATTGAAGGTTGATTTATTAACACGATGTTTTAATTTAAAACCCAGACTTCAATATTCATAGACCGTTTTTCAGGCACTTAACAATATTCCAAAGCACTAACTCTTATCAAGTAAATGGATATTTTCTAGGAAATTTAAGTAGCAAGCTTCGATTAAAATTGCAAAAAAGGTTAATTTTTCAATTTTATTTTCATGTTAGGGCAATTTTGAACATTTTTTGTTTAAATGAATTTTTGCCCACTCGGCCAAAGCCAATGTCTCACGAATTAACGTTGCATTCAAATTTTGGATTCGATAGAGAAGAACAGTCCCAGTCGTGTACACCACTTGTACTTAATTTTTCAAAAACCGCTACTTCAGCGCAATCCTTCACCAGTAATTTTGTTCTTCTCCTTGAAATATTAAATGTATCTTTGCCTTAAAAACGTGAATCACATTCTTGCATCTTTGCATCTATCACTTTCGCCTGTCGCCCAAAAGTTTTAAAACAACCTCGAAAGTATGGCGTTACTGTGCCGAACCGCATATAAATTAACACTTATATGACCTAAATTTCCAATTTGTATTAGAATTTTAAATTCTGTTTAAGGTTGGGAAGTTTTTTGG
This sequence comes from Laupala kohalensis, assembly GCA_002313205.1. NCBI lineage: Eukaryota > Metazoa > Arthropoda > Insecta > Orthoptera > Trigonidiidae > Laupala > Laupala kohalensis. The sequence continues at coordinate 160,412 of NNCF01126638.1, read as the reverse complement.
AACGTATTATGCCCAATACTATATTATTTTGTTATGACCCCTCCTCCTAAAACATTAGTCTGTATCCACCCCTGGTTCAGTGCGGAACTATGCGTTTCGTAAGTTCGGTTTTTCCCCCCATCATCATTTGATACAAAAAGGTGCCCATTGTGCGGGAAAGACGACCCGGGCAATGCGGCGCTGGGCAGAAGAGCCGCGGGGCAGGTGGCAGTCAACGAGCGATTTTCGGCAGCGTAGTGATGTGACGTAACGAATACGCTTCGAGACCCGTAATGGAAAGAGGTGTTGATGAAATTTACCAGACATGTCAAAAATAAAGAGGCATCGTCAGAACGCCGAGGATGAGGCTATATTATCTAAATTAAACAAAGCTGTGAGAAAAGAATAAGGTTACAATTAATGGAAAGTGCCGGAGAATAAACAGATGGGAAGACGCACAAGAAAGAGTGTTAATATGACAAATACAGCCATTGGTCTAGGAGGAAGATACGTCACCACAGCACGGGCCAGTTAGGGTTACTGCACGTGGAGTAAAATCGATAGGGTATTGGTTAGAGAAAAAAACATACGTCACGGTAAGTTTTTGAGGGCATGAAATGGGGGAGAAGAGATAAAAGGAACGATCGCAGAGGAATCGAGATAGATAGGTAGATAGATAGATGATTATAGTTCATCTTCATCACCAGCATCTTTCCGGAGCATTATTTTTCAATTGTGAACATTGGCAGTTAGCTCGAGTCTTTTGTATTCATTATATTTTGAGATATCAGATTATGTCTAGTCTGAGGATCTCTGAGATGGAACAATTAGTCTTGTTCGTCTATTTCGAGGACAGGTCGGATTAAATACCACAATCAGCTGCTCATTCATTTGTTTTCGCTAGTGCAAGCAACCAGTTCTTTAAAATGTGTTCGACAAAATGTTCGCAGAATCGTCAATGATCTTAGCACGGATTACCTGTCGTAGAAAACGGTACTTCGTTTGCTAGTGACGAACATTGTGACTAGAGAATAATGGCGATAAACAGTTCGTGGGCCCTTTTGTAACAGACAATTCTCGTTAAGTTGTGCGGGACATAGACGCTTCGACATTCTGAGCCGGAACACGACGTGACGGCGCTGGCAGAGCAGCACGGGCGGCGACCGAAATGAATGGAGGATCACTGGAGGAGCCACAGAATGCGACGTTTTGTAGCGGGAAGCCAAAACGAATGAAAAATAAGGTAAATAGCCCGACGTACCACTTACGGCTATCTGCAAACCTTTATAATTAATAGGTCTATGAACCAAATTTAAAAAGAGTGTAATTGCCTAAGACTTTTGGGGGCAAACCAGTGTTATTCCGTGAAAGTTAACATTGTGAAATTGTTATTAGAGGGGTCTATCATGTTTAAAAATATCGAGAATCACTCGATAATTAATAATTTGATTTGTAATGTAGAGTTCATGTTTTAAATGCAGTGATAAGAATATTAAAATGAGAAATGTACATTTTGGGGACATTATTGAAGCAAAATGGTGGTAGATGTGTAAAACAGGTAATATTTCCTTTGATATTGAGATAAGTGAAATATTTATTTGGGGTAAATAAAATAATTAATTTTACAAATTTGTTTCGTTTTCTTGTTTAAGGACGAGTGT
>NNCF01126638.1:143082-158592 GCA_002313205.1 Laupala kohalensis | reverse complement strand
AACGAGGAGCCAATATCAGTATTGCGAGATTGCCGACTCTTCCTCCTGCTGTAGACACGTGGGCTTCGTAACATAAGGAATTATTGGATTGCAAAGACGTCTGTCTGCGTTATTTCCGCTGGGTGCACACCAAAAATTAATGACTTTTAACTGCTCTGTGGAATGTTTTACGCTGAAACAATGCATAACACTCGCAGCCGATGTCTATTAAATAATATCTGACACATTTCCCAGTGACGCGGGAGCAGCTCTGCGATATTGTATAGGGTCCGTTGTGGGAGAATGTCGAAAGGTCAAAGGTCAGCAGAGGACGATGTTTGCAAGTTAGGAATATACGTATGGCGCATGTGCAGAATGCACCGTCCATTTCAAGACAGGAGATGGAAAGGTACTTATATATTGTTGTATTTGTAAATGGGAAATGTAGCGTGCTACTGAAGCTTATCTACATGGAGCGATAGGAGGTAGGAGGGTAGAATGGTATTAGTATAGGTGGGCCGCTTAGCTGGGTTTACCAACGACTCGGCCCACGTGGAGGGGTTAGTTAGGAGGAGCTGGATAGAGGAAGCAAGGTTTGCTTTTCAGTAGTCACAGAATCGAACCCGGGATTGCTTGGTGATGGGCGACAACACTACCACCTGCGTCACCGCTGGGGCGAAAGGTACTTCGTCGTGGGACGGTCGACCAGTAGAGACTACTGGAGTTGCTGGTTCAGCTACCGAGACAGAGCCGAAACCCCAGGTTGACCCTACGGAGGCTAAACGGGCAAAAACCTGCTAAAATTCAGTACTCGTTCCATTTGTGTAGTTGCGTACAGTTAGAAATAAACTATTAATAAACAAAGGGAGCGAAATCAACATGCATGAAAAAAGGAATTTAATCAGTATATCAAAATTTGTCACATTTTGTGAAAAGTACAATTCATGAACGGACCCTATAGACCATAGGAAAATAAAGTAAATTTTTTTTTTTTAAATTGTGAAAAAAAGCAGTTGCAATCCGCTTATGACCACATGGGAGGGCAATAAACTAAGTTACTCTCTGGATACAAGCAAGGGACCATCCCATCAATTGTGATCAAAGGCTCTTGTGCAGTGGCGAATTTAATATTTATAAAAGAAATTATTTAATAAATACCTACTGTTATCCATATATTATTCCAAAATAAATTGTATATATTTGTGCAGTAAAAATTCGAGATTAATAAAACAAAAGTATTAATGACATTCCCGCCCATGGAAAATCCGCCACTACCCGAAGGAAAGCCCGGGCCAGGACGGGGCTACAGATATAATGTACACAACCGTGCCAAGGTTGCGTACAGTAAGAAATAAACTATTAATAAACAAAGGGAGTGAAATCAACATGCATGAAAATAGCCATTTAATCAGTATCTAGAGTACAATAACAATTTCGTGATAAAGTGTAAGAGGTATTAATATCACCCACATCATCCGAAGTCATATGGAAAGCAGTATTTATTATGAAATTGAAACTCTTATTAACTTTTTATTAATATCTGTAAATCTTTCACATTATAGAAGCAATAGCGCATTAGAATTCTTTTAACCGCGGATTTAAAGAGATTGAATTTATTTATTTAATGTTTTTGGGAAGGGAATAATACAATTTATTCCTGAATGATAAGGACCTCTTTGGCAAAGAGTTGTTGACTCGCCAGGACGATGAATATTACGAGTGTTGTGTTCGTGAACTAGTCTGTTTCTTCTAAAGCAGGGGTGGGATTTGAATAGTTCTGACTTAACAATCACTACTTCATAAATGTATATGCAAGGGAGAGGGAGAATATTTAATTCCCTAAATAAAGGTTTACATGAATTCAAAGTCTACGGGTTTGCCTACGCGTACCAACGTAACAAAAGTCCTTCCACAGCCTCGTGCGATGGTTGAAGTCTACGAGCGTAATTCGTCAGAGTGCCCATTGGTCCCCGTCGCTCCAGCGCAAGGTCAAAAGCCCGACTCCATCCAGTGGTGTTGGCGAAGGCGACGAACGTGTCCAAGTAGCCTCATTCAAATGAAGGAAAGCTCTGTTTTGGATGGAGACCCACTCCGAGGCACGAGAGCTTCGCGAAACCGTCGCGTGACGTCATACGTGTCACGCAACGAGTGAGACCCTACGGCGAGTCCGTGACCCGCACAATGCACTCAGCACGCGACACTGTGTACTCGTACGACGGACTAGTCATTCACAAGAAAGATCCACACGGTAAAGGGGAGTGGTCGCTTGTCCTCTAAATTTATAACAATTTGAAAAATAATGAATAGGTGGCCGCATATTAATTGGTATATAATCAATAAATTGAAAATATTGTGGTATAGTATCACCAATCTTTATTATTATTATAAATTAATGTGAAAGCTTTTTCGCTGAAGTAGTCAGCATCTTCACGCTCTTTATTCAGAAGAATATTTTGGAAGAATATATTATTCAGAAATCACTTGCCAAAACATTCTTCTGAACTGAGAACCGAAAGGTGCGGACTATGTCAGCGAAAGAGCTTGCGCATTAATTTATAATAATAATAATAAAGATTGGTGATACTATAACTCAATATTTTCAATTTATCAATTTGAAACTTTCATCCACTACATAATGTACATTTTGGAGTCGTTCAATTATTACGAAACGGAAAACTGCACAATTATTAAACACACCCCTTTATAACGCAGCTGTGACTATACCTCTCATCCCCCCTCCACCAATAATTGCGCTACGCTAGCCCTACCTCCCCACTATCGTAAGAGATTTTTTGCTGCGTTTCGAAGAATGTGAGAACAAACTCTGACAATAGTTCTGATTTGTTATTAATTGTTCTCATTGCTCTGAGATCTCAGTGAATTGTTGAGTACACGGTTTAGTGACGAACTTAAAGATTAAAAGCGGCCAATGACGTATATGCTATAAAACTTAGCGTTACGTAACACCAAATTCCAACAACCCCACACCCTTCCGTAACGAAGTGTAACGATATCATCCTTCCTCCCAGGGTGAGTTACGTAATATATGATCCCTTTTGACGTACATTGTCAAGCAATGTATATCGAACTCGAGGAGAACGGGATCTAATTTTGATGTACACAAGAAAAATTGAAATTAACATAGTTCGTATTGGGTTATTAGGAGTTCAGAAAAGACCGAGAAAGGAAATATTGATCGAAAATTTCATCAAAATATTTGTATTTATAACATCTAAATATCATTATGTAGCAGTAGCTACACAATTACATTGACTTATAATTGGCAAGGCCACTTCCATGAACAACAGGAGACCTGGTTGATTACAGAACCTAGCAACGAAGTTCATTCTGTTACAAACTGTCCTCAAGAGTGACGTTAAGCTCCGCGTTCTGGTACGGGTGATCAGCTCCCACGTACATGCTAGCGTTTTATTCAGTGCTTAGTACTACTAGAAGCAATATCGCTTAACACTAGTTCAATTCGGTGTTAAAACTCTGTACTCGCCGAATTCTTATTCAAGCAAATCGCTCACGCGTTAAATTCAGTGATTTTCTCATATTGGATGAACATTGAGTATTTCCACATGTGAGTTATCTATGCTGATCTATGCTTCATCAGGAACTGATTTACTGTTCAATTTCTATTACAAGACCTATGACTAATGACTATGTACTATTTCATGTAATTCATTATGTATGTTCCTCATCTTGGCCAGCACACATTAAATATCCTGCGCCTTTAAACTGAATTCATGTTTGCATAATTTCTTATAGGAGATATAATTTTACCTTCTCTTATCTTTTATATTTTGTGGGGATTCATTCCAGAACACGCTTAGTACATTTAAGTATTCATATCAATCTAGCACTTATAAAAATTAATAGCTCCCCGACAATAATGTCAAATTTCTTCCATGATCAGTGATCATGTTGAGAAATAGATCAATTTGTGTAATAGTTCCAGTGTCCTTCTCCATATACCGGAATGTTAGTGGACCTGGTGCTATCTCTTGACAGACACAAGAACTAGTAGGTCCTCTTGGGTTTTGTGAATCTTTTAAATTCGCGCGCCACCTTTGATTATTACAGAATAACTTTTTACTATGATATTTCCAATTTCGTTTCGAAGACATCATCACATAAACACATGAGAGTTTATTTAATAGTAAGAGAGGTTACATTATTAAATAACCAATTAATTTTAGAGTCATATTCATCCGAATCAGATTCATAATCAAAATCACTCATTATTTATACTTCTGCTTAAAAACTAATGAAATCTTCGTAACAGGAGTTCATAAATAGCCTGTATGATGGTGGCTATGTGAATTATCAATAAATTAACAAAAGTGGTTAACAAAATAGGTAAGTAAAGAAAGAAAATACCCTGAATATGAATAAAATCTATATGCATATGTGAAAGGTCTTCGTCCATATTCATTAAATGGGGATAGATTTGTTGCATTTTGGACAGAATGAACAAAAATAAAATATTTCATTATGCCGTTTTCACCGTTTATTCCAGTTACCCTAGGGAATCTAAAAAAAATTAAATGCCTAGCCACACACAACGATAAGATGGCGTAATAAAACATTCTTTAATTTATTCAAGTCAAAATGCAAGAAACCTATTCCGAAATTTAAATGTAATTCTTATTACAAGTTTCACCAGCTAGAACACATTAAGAGTCGCCCACTTGAAATTTATGTACAAAAATCGCAAAGATATCATGCACATGCTCTGAGCATGACACACATGCTACCGAAGACGCTTTAGTTTTTATATAAGGGTTTCTCATATTTCATCACTGGACAGCAATATTTCTCACTCTTAAATGACGTTATCAGAAGAATCTAAACTGACGTTTCCTCCGTCCTGTCACTTCCACTCACTTCCTTCAAAAAAATTAATCTCAGTGATGGACACTTTACTAGATATAGATGAATATAGAGTTTTATATAATTGTCTATTTCTTCAACGACTATCATTCTGTTTAATAAACATGGAAGGCGTCTTAGTATCACAGATAAATTAAATCAATAAGGTGTAAAAGACATTTTTTATAAATCAAAATATCATGGAATGATTTTAATATCTAAAGAATCGTTTAACATGCAAAATTTTCATTAGATCGTTATTTGTGTAGTTTGAATATTTACCACAGGTGAAGGAAATCATGGGATTTTGAAGCGCAAAATTTAATAACATTGCTGATTACATCACATTACATCCTGTACATCATGTCTTTCCGCCTTGACAAAACTAAGCGTCCTCAATTCATTCCATCTCACTTTGAACTATAATCAAGGTATTTGCTACAGAATAATGTGAAGTTAATTTTCAATCCATTCCCCCCATCACCACCACCCCCAAAAAAATAAAAATAAAAATATTTTTCTATTCACAATTCGAATTATTGAACTTAGCCCAATAATGCTAGAAGCGCGTATAAAAATGTAAAGGAAGATACAAAATCAGAGTTACTACGTTTATCGTTTACAAATCCAGTGCCACTGAGAAGTGGGTAGTTTCCCCTGTCACAAGAAATACTGGCAGACGAATAATATTTTTTTCATATACAAAAGCAATAAGAATTGGAAAGTTGTCAAACGAAAATATTACTAATTTTTCATGTTGTTTTCGGCTCAGAGGGATGATCTAACAGAATAAACTACGGTAGGTTATTCTCAATAAGTACTGTCTTATTAGTTATTGACAGGAGGAGTAAAGTTTAAGTAACCTAAGAAAGTAAAGATTTATATTTGTGATTCATAAAACGGTCGATTATTTACAAATTTTCTTATTTATTTATTTACTAACTGATTACCCGGTGTTGCCCGATATTTTTCTTAGACTAATCTTCTTTTTCCCAGGAAAAATAAAATCTATCTGTATTGTAAGATCAAAAGATTTTTAAAAACATGTACAGCATCCTAATTTTTCAAATTCGTAATGATTAAAATTTAATACAAAACGTGACAGTATACACCACATCGTCTCGCGGGAACCGCGCCGGACGAATTTTCGAGGCTGCACCATTTCATTAAAATTCTTGTAAAATCTAAACTATTAGTCGAAATTCTACGTTTTTTTATGTTTGTTAAATTCACAAAACAAATTACTCATTAAATTTAATGATGATTTATTTCTTGCTTCTTAAAATCCACTCTTAAATTGAAGTATTTTAACATTTCTATTTTTAATAAATTTGTCGATACTTTAAGTTCACTTTTGTAGATAGACGTTTTTGTAGAAGTCTTTGAGGCAAACAATATTGTCATGCATAGTCGTCACCTATCTCTAACCGTTTAGGCAGCGAATATAACTTTTCTTCAAATTTTATCGACATTTATTATCTAAAGTCGTACCTATCTTTCTTATCACACATTTAAAAAATAAATGTTAGTCTATGTTTATTCTCGACATCTAAACTATTACATTGCCAAATTTTATCTCGACCGATTCTGTGGTTCAGTCGTGATTAGGTAGCAAACAGACAGACACTCACATTCGCGTTATGCATTTATAAGTTAGCATGGATTCTTCATTCATTCATTCATTCATTCATTCATAAGTGTCTCAAAGTCTATTTACAAGGTAAGTACAACAGGGCATACTAAGTATGTATGTTAGTACCCTTACAGGAAAGTTTGCGAAAATTTATTCATTATACAGGATTATTAATTGGGAGAGGAGTAATGGAGTTGAGAATAGTGGGGACGGGTTAAGGGGGTCCAATTCAATACCTGCCCCTGATTCCCGAGACCTGGAGACTCGTTCTCACACAGGGAAGGTTTGTGCTTTCCCTAAGGAGCACTTCCTAAATGTTCACTTTCATCGAAATGCAGACAGCTCCCTGCTCCAGAAACTGGGAGGGACACAAGAACACAGACAGCAAAGGAGAAGAAATGACTCGAGAAGAAAGACATGAAAACGTTGACATCGAAATATAGGCCAGGGATATGAAACCCAAACTTGGATCCTCAGTGGAGGATCGTTTATCGAAACAATTGGGGATTAAGGTATTTCGGATACCTAATTTTTCGGATACCCGATCATTTACGTAAAAAATTGATCATTTACACAAAACATATTTATACGACGGCGTGACTATATATAAGTCGCAAACGTCAGTTCCCATTTTACAGTTTTAAATTAAAAGCGCATTTTTGCCAGCAGGTGGCAGCACATGTATGCTTGTCGAATAGGTTGCGTGATATCTAGTAGGCATGTAGTCAGTCAGAAGCTGCCAGTGAACGATGACGGTGGTTTTCCAAGAGTGTACACGAGAAGACGAGAGTATACTTGTGCGTTTTTTGCGGGGCGAAGAACACACAAGAAGTACGTCGAAAAGCTGTGTTCATTTGGATCCAGAAGGAAAAGCATAGTATCAGAGATAGGGGAGCGTCCTGGTCGTCCTGCGGAGGTGTCAACTGCAGTCACAGTGAAGCGAATGTAGAAAATCGTTAGTAAAGACCGGCGTGTGACGATCGATGACGATGGACCCTAGAAAGTCATTTCGGTGGTCGTCATTTTGAAACCGATGATGCCGTAATCCAAGAGATTACTCGTTGACTGCGACAGCAACCAAAAGTTCTTTGCCACGGGCTTTCAACGACTTTTAAAGAGATGGGATAAGTGTCTAAATATTCACGGTGATTCTATCGGAAAGTGAAATAAATGTCAGGAAGTTTCTTTAATTATTATTGCCTGTCCCCAATTTTGCCAGTTGTTAGTTGACTTGCCGACGTGTTTTGTGTCACACGTCTTACAAATAAGTATCTTACATGCAGCAGTAGTACATTAAATTGGGTCTACATTTGAGAAAAGAAATTTAAAATTTTCTCTTGCCGCAGACCTGACTTTTCTTCCTCTTAATCTCGCACACGTTTTAAAGAGAGCGATTGGACATTGGATCACATACTTGTGGTTTCTCTAACCACTTCATAGCCGTCTCTAGGCAATGAAAAGCTTTTCCACAAGATGGTCCTGATTCAGCGCCATCGATACAGCTGGGGTCTTCCTCGTCGGAGGGGTCTTCATCGTCCATCACACGATAGCCAGGGTCATCGACATCACATACGAGCCTGGAAATTCTTTTATCAGCTCTGTCATCTGATATAAACTGCCTGTTTGGTGGTTCTCCAGGTGCAGTGATAGATGCATTTGATGGAAAAGCTTATTCCAAACTTTTGGTAGCGTCCTTGATAGTAGCCTAATCTTCTGCTGCCAATTCAATTATTATTTATTTCACAGCATAATATGTACATTTTAACATATTATAATTTATTTATTTAGGTTATCCTATTTTTAACGATGTCATTTAGTAGTCTTGATTTTGTAGTCCGATGACACCTCTTTCCCACGCATGCGCACAGCGTCTTACGGACATTAAAATATAAATGTCCGTAATGCGGGTTGCATATACAGTACATAGCTCGAGTTTAGTCCTCGCAGCGAAAGAAGAGTAATGAAATGTAACCAATGGAGCGAAAGCGCGGCGTAGTTATACTTCTGCTCCGAGGTGGGTGGGGGGATGGCCGTGGCACACAGACAACAGTTGTCGTCACTGATGGAACAACTAACTTCGCACAGCATCCTAGCAGGTTAGTGACCAAGTATACTCTCCGTCATAGTTGGCATATCAACTACTGCCGGTTCTAGAAAGCGACTANATACTTCTGCTCCGAGGTGGGTGGGGGGATGGCCGTGGCACACAGACAACAGTTGTCGTCACTGATGGAACAACTAACTTCGCACAGCGTCCTAGCAGGTTAGTGACCAAGTATACTCTCCGTCATAGTTGGCATATCAACTACTGCCGGTTCTAGAAAGCGACTAATGTATGCATTAGCATTCGAACGTTAACTTAACAAAATACTGCTGACACGAGTGAAAAGTGCAAATGGGAAATGTAGCGTGATATTAAAGCTCATCTACATGGAGCGATTGGAGGTAGGAGTTGGTTGGTAGCTCATTATGAGTAGGTGGACCAGTCAGCTGGGTTTACCAACAACTTGGTCCACGTGGAGGATATAGTAGGAGTAGTTTGTAATATTTAGTTATTGATACTAGATGCAAAAGAAGGAGGGTACGCTTTTAACTAGATAAGAGGGTTTAGTGTCAAGAGATGATTTGGTGATGAGCAAGATCGCTAAGACCTTAGCCACCAGAGGGTGATCATTATTTCGCTGTAATACACACACCAGCACACATATGCAACAATATGGACAATAGACCATTTAGTTTGTGATGGCTACGTAGTTGTATATATGAGGCGCTTTCGGGGGAGCATTGCCCATCATATTTGTAACGGTTGTTTCCCACTAGGCGACCGGTCTCGGGGACACGTCTCGGAGACTCGTCGCTGGATCGTTTCCCACTTGGAGACAGTTTTCGGAGACACAAAGCTAATATTGTGATTATTTCGATGTCGTTGCATTGCAGTGGGAATTTGAATTGACGCATCGGTCCGCCAGGGACATGAGGAACCAATCACAACAACCGATCTGGAGGGAATCACTGGAAACACTTCAGTCCAAAAATAACACGACTCGATATCACGTACTCCGCTTATCTGACTACTCTTGTTTCATTTTGTCCCGTTGACACATTGCTCTAGTGGGCGTTTCAAGAGACCGGTCTCGCATATAGAGGACTCGAGTCTCTGCGCGTGAAAGCATTGGCACCATTTAATACCATGTTAAACTGAAAGGAGCAATGTCAGGAGTGGATACAAGGGGATGATCAAGGGGGTCATGACTCCCCCCCCTAAAACCCATAGAGAATGATTTTCTAGTCGCTCAAAAGCATTTATGATTTTCAACAAGGTTGACGCATTTTAAAGTTTTTTAATCAGTAATTAGTACTGGAATATTTGTATCGTCTCCGGAATTAACGATGTATTCAAATTTTGGATTCAACAGAGACGAACAGTCCGTCGTATACAGCACTTGTACTTAATTTTTAAAAAACCGCAGCTTCAGCGCTGCCTTTCACCAGTTATTTTGTTCTTGTCCTTGAAATATTAAATGTTTCTGTACCTTAAAATGTGAATAAAGTTTTTGCATCATTAATCAGAATAATTTTTTCGAATTTTTCACTTTTCCCTGTAGCACAAAAATTTTAAAATAAGTAGGGAGTTACTGTACAGAATCGCATATTAATTAACACTTGATCTAAACTTACAATATGCTTTATAATTTTAATTTTTTTTCTGAAGTTGGGATGTTTTTTGGAACGTACTATGACCAAGACTATATTCTTTTGTTATGACGTCCCCCTAAAATATTAGTCTGTATTCGCCCCTGAGCAATGTAACCCCGAGATGAGTCTTGAAGATCGGTTTTCTTGTATGAAGTCCACCATTATAGATTTAGGTTCATTCAGTTTCAAAATGTAACTTAATTAATTATATAAAATTAATTATATAAATATACTAAGATCAAAATTAACGGCGAAATTTTATTTTCGACAAAGCAAGGCTTATAATATCAAAGAAAAGCGATCAGTTTTGATAATGGGGGACGAGTGAGTTGAAAAGTCCAAGAATATGGAGAACTGAAGTCGAATGTTCAGTAAGAAAACTGATTTTATATTAAGGTAATTTAATAAAAGTCAGTATTTTTTTAAAATTGGACCATTGATTTAACAGTGGTTGTTATTAGTGCGAGCTAAATTGACCCTGTGTTGTAGAAGTCAAGCTGTGTTGTAGACTTGCCTGTGTTGTAGCAATCAAGAAGGCAGCTCTTACAAATAATAATGTAGTAGCAATGTAACTCAGTGGTGGTAATATGTATTGAAAATAAACATATTATATTAATTTGTATATTGAAGAATATCTTATTTTCTCTCAAAAAGACATATCAAGTAAACAACGAATCATATTTGCACACATATACCAACATGAAATGTCAAGCTTGGAAAATATGTATCTGAAAGATCTGGGGATGTGAAGAAAATACAATTACAATGACAATACATTTATTTTCGCAACTCATCCCTGCCATGTTAATAGAAGATGACTGTCATTGGTGTGGGTGATAACATGGAATTGCAACTGCATTCCATGATCGCATGTCTCCCTTTACAGCTCTGATAACGTGGAGAAGAGCGTATGTTGTACTCAAGAAGTGGCCGCTCCAGTCAAGCACTGACTGATAAGCCAATAACACCCACTCGGCAGTGACAATGTTTTGGTTCACTCTTCATTCGTTCCAGTGATTTCAACTCGGACGGGTGAACATCAACTTGTGCATATACTGAAACAGACCGACCCTGTCAGGCTTCCCACAGGAGTTTTATTAAATACAAATTTGTTGGTATTATGTTAATATTATACGTACCTACCGTATTGTTAGGTGTGTGTTGAAATGTTAAATCCTCCTCCACCTTCATCGGAATTGATAGCATGGTCCCTTGTTTGCTTTCGGAGAGTAAATTAGTTTAATGTCGTCCACGAGGTCATACGCAGTTTATAACAGTTTCTTTACAATAAAGTTTATTTATTTATTTTCGCCGTGGCGATACGATTTACTCCGCCTGCAGTATCCGTGGGGTGGATCGAGTAACCTCACAGTGCTGTTGCCGGTCCCAAGTCCGGATAAAGGAGGAGGGTTGGGGCGTCAGGCTAGTGTCCTGTCCCCTAGAAAAAAGACCACTGCTAAAAGTCTCAGCAATCAGCCTCGGAAAAAGATAAAGGATAGACGACGACCCAAGCAAAGAAAAATGGCTATGAATATTGGTACATGGAATGTTCTCACCTTATTGCAGCCCGGTAAAATGAACGAACTAGCTGATGAAGTCAGAGATCTTAAGATGGATGTCATTGCCCTCCAAGAAAGAAGATGGAAAGATAGTGGAATTATAAGCAAGAAGGAATTTAATCTATATTATAGTGGTGCAAAAAATATATCAGGTCAGGCAGGGACCAGTTTCTTTTTAAAGAACCAGTTACAAAAGCATATAATCAGCTTTGTGGCTCATAGCGAAAGAATGTGTAAGTTGCGCATAAAGGGAAAATGCAATAATATCTCATTGATTAATGTATATGCTCTTACTGAAGACAAGGAGATGGAAGAGAAGGAGAAGTTTCATGAAGAACTACAGTATGTATTTGAGAGCTCCCCAAAAAGTGATACTATTGTGATATTGGGAGATAACAATGCTCAACTTGGGAAAGAAGAATGCTACAGCACAGTAACAGGCATGCATACTTTACACGATGAGACTAATGGTAATGGAGAGATAGTATGTGGATTTGCAGTAATAAATGATCCAATTGTTATAAGTACGCAATTCCAACATTAAAAAATACATTTAGGAACCTGGAATGCACCAGGACAAATGTTAGTAAATCAAATTGATCATGTGATTATTAACCGCACCAAAAAGGACCTTATAAATTATGTAAGAGCATTGAGGGGACCGAATATAGACAGTGATCATTTTATGGTTAGAACAGTATTGCATCTAAAATTAGCAAAGATATATGCAAAGAAAATATCACGGACTGTCGGCTGGATAGAGTAAATATGTGTAATACTACCAAAATGAAGGAATATCGTTTAGCAGGATTCAGACCTAACAGATCAACAACGGACAACATCTTCATGGTTAGGCAAATCTTTGAAAAATGTTATGAATATAACACTGATCTTCATAATATCTTCATTGACTATACTAGAGCATTTGATTCAATCAAACGGGAAAAATACCGGATTGTTTAAAGCAATATAATGTTCCTTCTAATCTCATATGATTGATAATGCTGACGCTCATTAATAATAAAGCAAGAGTCAAATTAAACAACGAGCTCAGTGAAGAATTTGATGTATTAGTGGGTGTTAAACAAGGAGACCCGTTATCTGCAACCGTTTTTAATATAGTTATTGACACCGTCTTGAAACAACTTGATACCAGAGGAAACATCTCAACAAGATTGAAACAAGTACTGGCATAAGCAGATGATGTGATGATAACAGCAAGAACGAAGCAATCCTTGGTTGAAATTTATCAGAAGATTAAGACATCAGAACCTTTGGGTTTAATTATAAATGAAAAGAAGACAAAATACTTGCATTGCTCCCGTAAAAGTGGTAGTTCCGAAAAAATTAAGGTATGCAACACCTCATTGGAATCAGTTAAGTCATTCAAATTTTTAGGATCTATAGTCAATGGAATGAACCAGATTGATGAAGAGATAAAAGAAAGAATTACATTAGGCAATAAGGCATACTTTGCAAATGCTACACTCTTTAGGAGTAAAATAATAACAAAAAACATGAAATTAAAGTTATACTGGTCAATCATAAGGCCTGTAGTGACTTACGGTAGTGAAGCATGGGTGTTGACGAAAGCAAATAGAGAAAAGCTTTTATACTTAGGAAAATTTTTGGACTTACCAAGGAAACCTCGGATTTTTTGAGGATTAAAACAAATATAGAGCTAAATAAATTAATATGTAATAAAAATGTAATAAATTTTATTACATCCTTAGGACTAAGCTGGTATGGACATCTCCATAGAATGAACGAACAAAGAACAGTTAAAAAAATATGGAAGTGGAAACAGTCAGGGGTTAGACCGAAAAGGAAATGGAAAGAAAACATCTATAGTGACTTGCGGCTAATAAAGACGAATTGGAGAGGAAAAGTTAAAGATAGGAAATAGTGGATGCGGACTGTTGAGAAGACAAAAACTCTTCCTACAGAGTTGTAGAGCCTGACGAAGAAGAAGAAGAAGATACGATTAATCCTTTATTGTACTTTATGTGAATAAAAACAGCACGCTTACATACAAAAAAGTGATAATATTTTAATCAGTTCCACGGAGACAGAACTCTTTGAAGACCTTTCCATACTCAAAGAGTATTTTAGGAAATGCCACCTATTCCATGGCTCCCCATTCTTAGTAACATCCAGAAATCCAGAGAACTGCAGCCATCTTTAAAGAATTGAAGATCTCGTCTAATATGATTTTACCACAGGTTGCAAATAGAATAGCCTGCAGTTCAAACCAAGAATAGGACAATATAAAAGATAATTTCAGACGGACAATGCAATAGGACGAAGTATGGACTGATGTCACGTTCCATGATTATGTCAATATTCGCGATTATACCGAAGATTTCAATGATTCCAATCTCCCGAGTCAGCTGTAATCGAGGTTGAGTAGGATGAGACAAGGACAGGTCTCTGTAGATAAGCTGATTCGTTTTGCACATGGCGTCCCACACAATCTTCTTGTCACTTTATGGAACACTATCAGTCACTTTGTTATTGAATGTCCAAATCTTGCGTTTGCAGGTGACCATATGGACGACAACTCAAACCTAGCGTCGCAACGAGATGTTCTTAAAAGCAAAAAAAAAATGGTATTCATCCGTAAAAACATCGTAAGTCTTAAATTATGTATTTATCTTACTTATATAATGGATGCTAGTGGTAGAAAGTGTTAGTAAGATAGAAAAACGATCAAAATACGTCGACCACTTTCAACCCATTTTAAAGAGAAATATCGAAAATTCCTAGTCTAAATTTTAAGACAACGTTTACATTAAAAAAAACCGAGATGATATTTGTTCCTGAGATAGTGAAAATAATGTCATTCCGTTAGCGAAAAAATAAAGCAAAACTAGCGAAATAGAGAAAACAAACATTTCTCAACGAAATATTAAAACATGGATTGTATTGTACAGATAGATCTTGGTTTATACATTTTAAAGAACAAGTTGCGCAGATAAAACACGAAGCAACATTTTTTATGTTCGACATGTAATAAATGCGATAATATATCCACAATAAAAATGTTCCAGATATTTTGACGACGATCAATTTTATATTAAGTACTGAAAATGGAGTTTCGAATACTGTTTTCCTCCTCAAAGTATTGTTTAAAACAATATTAAAGCAATGTCATGGCGCGAAATTCCATTTTCTCTAGTCCAATACGCAATACGATTCACCTTTTAAAATATATAGTGACCGTTCATTTATTCTTAAATCCTTCTCAACTTGACCGTTGTTACAGCAATTCGGCAAACTCCGATAGGTATGACCAAAATTCAGATATTATCGTTTACAGTGAAATGTCGATAACTCGAAATTGTTTAATCGGAAATTCTCGATAATTCGAATGTTTTATTTGGTCTGTTGTGTTTATAATTGTAATTCTTTCAACTCTGTAAATCAAAATTTCATTAATTGAAGTTTCGAAATAGTTGAGTGGCCCAATCAGTTTTGAATTTGAACTTCAAGAAATTCGATTTCTATGGTCTGTCAAGGAAAATTAAAGACTTCCACCCCAGCGAATAATCGGGAGGAGAAGAGGTGTCGAGGCGCACAGAAAGCTCCAGTTAGCCAGAAGTATCTCAACCATAGAGTTACATATAAATAGAGGCAACCTTCTCTGCTGCAGATTGTCCTTGATAACATGAAACAGAAGATACCGAGAGATGTTACCCGCTCGTTCGCACATCCGCTTGGAGGGGGTAAGTTGTTACTGTACAACGACTTGTGAGCAGCAGTCAA
>NNCF01126638.1:17794-141484 GCA_002313205.1 Laupala kohalensis | reverse complement strand
CCCGCGGGCCATTTTCTATATACTTTCGATCAATCGAGTCGCATTGGGATGGGGTTTGGCCAAATGTTGTCCGACGAATAAAACATTTATTTATTTATTTATTTGTAACACAATATTTTAATGCTCATCAAGTTTCTATTATTCCAAGCTGGAAAATGTAATAGTATATTCCTTTTTTAATTTTAATATTATAATAAAATGTTTGCATATTATAATTTATGACGATGTTTCATGTAATATGTACAATAACGCGTGGGCCGTAAAAAGAAGCTTCGCGGGCGTCATGCGGACCGAAACCCACCAGTTAGACAGCGCTGCTTTAATCGATGGGACGAGTGCATAGTATAGAGTTCATAAGATTTAGAATGTAACTGCATTTCATTGTTTTCATTTCATTTTTACTATATATCTTCTTAGTTGTTGGGTTCGTAAAATTTTTATTAGAGAATAATCAACTTCTGTTTTTACATTTACTTATGTCGTCAAAGGTTCGCATAGATAAATCATTTGTATACAAGACAACTATTTGGTACATTTAAACCTACTTAATATTTTTCATACCATAACTGTACAAGTATAGTATTATTACAAACGAAGCTAGTTATCAACAGAAGAAAATGGCAATCTCATTATATGAATTTTTTTTGTTCTATTGTAGTATTTGTAAATGGGAAATGTGGCGTGTTATAGAAGCTTATCTACATGGGGCGATAGGAGGTAGGTGATAGGGTCTATTGTTAAAAGGTGGGCTGCTAAGCTGGATTTACCAACAGCTAGGCCCACGTGAAGGGGTTAGTAGGAACGGTGAGAGTCGTTAGTAATTGCACGAGTTAGTGATACTAGGAATAGTAGGAGGTAGATAGAAGGAAGGAAGGTTCTCTTTTCAATTATCACAGTTAAATGAACTGAAATGAAAAGCTACAATTTTTTTACCTCGCCGGTAATTCAGTCCCGTGTTACTTAGTGGCAAGCTACCAGATTGATGCTGTTGTGGAGTATTTAATACACTCAAACTGAGATTTAAAAAATTGTTTCTCCGGGACGTCTAGACTCAATGGGGTACACAATCAAGTCTCGTGAGGTCCCTTATTTCTGGAAGCTATAGGGGACCTTCTTCGTGGTTTTTAACCGATGTGAAGAAAAAATTATTATTCAAACAAGAGAATTTAGTTATTTAAAAACTATTTTACGTAATCTAGCCATAATTAATCAACGAACTCTTTTCATAGGTTCAATTTTTACTTATTGATCATTGTACACTGTCGGCCAGTTTTCCAAAATGTGTGTACAGTTGTCATGATATTTTAACTATGCCAGTTACAGTGGCGGCTGCAGAAGGGTCATTTTCGAAGCTGAAGCTCGTCAAAAATTACTTGAAAAATTCAAGACAAATTAAGTGGTTGAAGAGTTTTAGCCATCGAATATGTGGAAACAAATGATTTAAATAGCATATTACATCAGTTAGTTAAAACATTTTCTAAGATGAAAGTACGTCGCAAGAAAATATAAATCTATCATTGGATTTTTTGTACAATTATCACATTAAATTGTTATTAAGATTTGCATTCCTTACTTAAAAACCATTAAATATATTTCTAAATTTATTTAATCTATCCCGACTCGGATAGATACGCCACTGCCTGACTCAGGAGCCCATGTTATGCATATGCAGGCATATCCCCGGAGACCCTGTTGGATTTTATTCCATAAATATCTCACACAGTTTTATTCTGACTTAACCCTCCTTTCATGTATTCTTTCCTTTATCCTTTGGGAAGCCTCTCACAAATTTTTGAGACAAATTGATCCATTGATTTGTCTAAAAAATAAAATTATTTGTCACGCCTGAATGCATATGCAGGGTCTCGGAAGCCCTATAGAGATTTTATACAATATATGCCCAGCAAACCCGCTAAATATGGAGTGAAAATATTTTGGTTACGCAGTACTACATCAGCATATGCTATTGATGGATCTGTTTATACAGGGAGGAAACCACACGAGCCTATTCAGAAACAACTTGGACTGATTGCGGTAAAATATTTCGCTAAAAGTATCAAAGGAACATGTTACAATAGAAACGTTACAGTAGATAAATTTTTACCAGCATTCAATTAGCAGAAGACATGCTGCAGAAACAAGTCACAATTGTAGTGACAATCAAGTCTGGCATACCCAATGATATGAAACCTTTTGCCTCTAGACTGGATTTGGCAGAAGTAATGGAGAAGTCTCCAAAACACGTCAGTAGTTAAATTCCTAATCTTCCAAAACGAACGAACGACTCAAGCCACGGGAAGATGTAGTTTTGTGAAGATTTCATCACCCTACAAAGAAGTAACTCTCTCAGGCAAGAGAAAGAGGNTATCGGTTGAGTGCCTGTCTCTTATACACATCTAGATGTGTATAAGAGACAGGTACTATGGTGTGTAATTCTTGTTTGTAAGACCTACGGACTATTCAGAGTAGCAAATATCAATGTGTTCAACTTAAGGAATCAGTAAATTTGTGAATTTTGTTTCTATAATTATTGCTTCTCTGATGTTCCAACTGTAGTGAAAGTAAATTGTGTTTTGATTGAATCATCTCTTGAATAATCACTCACCACAGGTATTTGTTTTAAATTTTCAAAATATATAAACATGTCATTCGTTTGCAGCAAAGTGCTGTGTAACATAAATAATATAATTTGAGTTTAAAAATATTGCTGATGTTCTGCAAATTTAGGAAAAGGTGAATATGGTGCCGCTTCCTCGAATCTTTTGTTGATTATTTAGTAGCTACAGGTTCTTTCTATTTATTAGGCGTATTTCAGGAATATGTTAGTACATTAATAACTCCGAAAACGTTGAATTACTTTCAATAAGTTAAGAGTATGTATTAAAATTAGCTTAAAATAGATATAGGGCCTCGCAAGCCCTGCATATGCATTCTTGTATATTGTTACGACCACGAATCATAGGGTTAAAAAATCACCCCGAGTTTGCCCAAGAAAAGCACTGGATTGCGAATCACAACACATTGTTGTCGATGTCTGGGAGATAGGATTTGCGCAAGTTGAGTTGGCGGAGCGCTCTACTTTTTGTTTCGACACCTTATTGCGTATTTTCCTCCGAAGAGACACCTTTGTCACTCACACGACGTAGAAAACTTAAAGTCGGGATTTTAATTCCTGGTAGAATACTCAGCCTACACACGCTGCCCTGTGCGATCACGAACATCCACTTCTTTTCGATCCCGACGCCATTAGGGCTAGGGTATCTTTCATTTTCCTACCTCGCCCCAGGGGACTTGCATCTAGTAAGTACGTGTTTGGAAAACACGGGGCTCCGAGCTGAGTATGGCATTACTTCCACTTACTTGTGCCATGCTCCTTCCTTTCTCTTTTCTGACCTTCCTTGGTCACCTCTTGTTCTTTTCGATCCCGACGCTATTAAGGCTAGGGTATCTTTCATTTTCCTTATTCTTCTCATTTTTTGTCCTACCCTTATTTTTTTGTCCCCCCTTATTTTCGTCCCCCTCATGTTATGTGCCCCCCTCATTGTAGCCCCCCCTCCATTTGATGTATGTTGTGAGATATGTTTTGGTATGTTGTAGATCAGGAGGGTTTTTAGTGGGTAGGGTTGAATCATTCGACGAGTCCCACACGCGGGGAGTCATGTTGGCTCTCTCTAGTGCGTAACTGCATTTTCCCTACCTGTACAAGTTTTTCGGGCTCCAATGACCTTTGATGTCGACATGAGCCGTAAAGCCCCACAAAAAAAACGAACATCCACGTTTGATCCAGAGGTTGGCAATATGTCATCAAGAATAATATGTACGAGATAGCCCCAGCGCGAGGCAGCTGTCGGTATCTTGTGGCCTCAGGTGGACGAGCTACGAGTGGAAATGAGATGGTTTTAGTAACGCCTGACAGTGAGACGATGTTCACAAAAAATTAGTAGAGGGATCCTTTGTGATATCGCCAACTGAGCATGCGACAACTCTAACCTCACTCGGAGCCTGGATAGGGCGAAACCCCATTTGAGGGTCTGTGAGTCGGTAAATAAAATAAAATGGAAAACAAATAATAATAAAATGTAATACGTAATATTAAATTTTTGCACACAGATTTCCCTACTCTACGAAACGTGTTTTAGTTGAATTCGAAAAATTATGTTACGTAAGTTTTCTAGATTAAAAGGAATAATTAATAAACAATGATACTCGAATTTCTTGCGCTGAGCCAGCTAATTATCAGGGCTCGGATTTCGTATGCATTTGTGTGTTTTTCCTGACTTTCTGTGGCATTGAGAAATCGACTCCTAAACTTTTTTTAAACCCGGAGACCATTTGAATTTAATACTGCACATAAATGCATATTTTTGAAAAAAAAAATTTTGAAAAATGTATTTTTTTGTTAAAGTAAAGTGGTCAATCGAAGTTTACATATTTATTATTGAAATTTAGCCTCTTCTGTACGAACCAGCTCAGTGATATTATTCAACTAATCCTTTCACTTGCACCTATTATATGTAGGTACATACGTGACTTGTTTTTTTAGTGCATATTTCGAACTTTTCAGTGCATTTAATTGGATTTTAAGGGCATACTTTGGAGTTTTAGTGGACATTTTAAGTGTATATTTTCCGATATTTTAGTGCTTATCAATCCGAGATCGGCAATTATTAGGTTAGGATTTTTAGGAGCAAATTCATACGAAAGAAGGGAAATATAAGGAGTAAAGGGACAAAAAATTGCAGATTCTGAAAATAATCTTTTTCCAATTCTTGTTAATTGAGTTGAAACAAGAGCATCAAATCATCGTTTATCAGAAGAAGGTAAAAATAGGAAGCTATTCTAACTGAAGACATTAAACATCTCTACATTATAAATAATGCCAGTTTCTATTAGGGTGCTACAAGAGCTGTGTATGAGAAAGAGAATTTCCATTACACTCAAATATTTTCTATTGTTGCATATGTTCTTTCAATCGTTCGTTTTCTAAAAGTAGATGGGTTTTATACGCATGTTCTTCTTGAGATGAGATAGTAATTGAAAGTTCAAGAAACTTCGAGTAAATTGATTGAAACTTCCACATCATATAAAGAAAATTCGCCCCAGAAGTTTATTGAAACGCTACAGTAAAAGGATAAAGGTTCTAAAAAGGGGAAGAAAGAAAGGTACTTGAAAATGCCTCCTTCCTCATCTAGAGGCAAAATTTCAAACACTGAAGTCCTTCCTAAGACCTTCCATTTACCCTTTAAAGATACTAACCCTGTTAATCAGTGGGAGATCTAGACCGTAACCAAGGGAGAGGGGGCTAAATTTTATAAATATTATTAAAATAATTATTGTAAATATTATTATAAATATTATAGCGATTTAGTATTTTAATATAAAACATCAATTTATCAAATAGATAATTAACAATGCATTAAATAGTAACCAAATTTATTAATTGTTTAAAATATCAAATACGTATTAAAGGGTAAAGATACATTTTATTTATTTCAACATTATCTGTCGAAAGTTCAGGTAGATCCGCCACTGCTGCTATTATTCCTGTTAATAGTGGAGACTTCCTCTTGCCGAAGCCTGAGTAGAAGCCCGCTAGGTGGCAGGTCGGTTAGCGCCGCTGGCAGCGCCTGAGGCAGAAGCCTCGCGGCGGACGCCGCCGCCTCAGTCGTCGGTCGACACTTGTTGGTAGCATCACGTCGCTCGCGAGTGGCGCCTCCGTAGTCCACGGTCCTCGGTTGCGCGTCGTTGACTCCGCGTCGCCTCGCGTGCTCGCGTTGAGTCGTGTCCGAGTGAGTGACCGGTTGCGGGCACGCACGCCGAGAAGATCCACGCGGCGTCTTGCCGAATTGGGGGTGAGTTGTACTTCTTCTCTTTCCTCCTGGCTCGTGTTTCTCAAACTATATCAGTCTCAGGTTACACGGATCTTTCTTTCTATTCTTCAGTGGAAATTTAGAGGCGTAGTATTACAATCAGTATAAATTGTTTAGTACGTTTTTTGATTAATTAATGTCCCTTATGAATCTCTTGCGTTAATTAATGTTCCTTATGGGATGGTCCCTTGCTTGCTTCCGGAGAGTAAATTAGTTTATTGTCCTCTACGTGGTCATACGCAGTTTGTAACTGCTTTTATGACAATGAATTTATATATTTATATAATAAATGGGAAATGCTCACTCTATACAACATTGTTTTATATTTCCCAAATTATCTGGATTGTACGGATCACTGGTGATCCTTGTTCGGATAAGGTTGTATTGTAATAGTGCAATATTTTAATTGACCTTTTAATTAGAAAAAGCTTCTATTTGTAATTACTACGTGGTCCTTATGTATTTGGAGTTTCCTCTGAAACTTCAGTTCTATAATTGGAGCCCCTCGGGTGTCTGAAAAGCCGCGAAAACTGAGAATTTTTCGAAACAAAACAAGTTATTTGTTTTAAGGTGGTCGGGCTTACGAGATGAAAATTCACTAGTTTACCCATACAGCTGTAACAGTTTGAATATTTATAATATTAGTTTTAAAGTGAGTTTTATGTCCAAATACAATAACATTAAAATCCAATACCTTTACTTGGAGACTTGGGAATGGTTTGTAATAGGGATTTGATGGGAGCTTTTGCGTCGTACTTTTAAGTGAATGCACCTTTATTTCCTTCATTTGCATATAATATAATGTTGCATTAATTCAACGTGAGAGATTAGTGTCACAATTCAATGCGAGAAATAACATTACTCGACTAATATTTTAAAACATGAACGGTAACATTACCAATATTAGTATTGTATCGTGATGTCGTCCATCGATTATTATATTTCTGTAGAAAAGCGCCTAATTTATTTATTGTAAATCTCCTATTGCGTACGGTAGGGAAGGTACATGGGTAGTGAAGTTCAACGAGAAAATTCATGATTTCAGAAGAACGATGTATGATTAATATATCATTGTAATTGGGTGAAATCAAGAGCGCTTAATTTCTCATTTGTCATTTCGTTGTATTTTCATAATTTTTTAGAAACACAAATCTAAAATGTAAAGAAAATCGTTCATTCGAAAGATATTTGAAACTTGCAGCAAGATGGTAGTAGATCATTTAGACAAACCAAGTTTTGTTTTAACATGAATGAGTAATATTGACATTAATTCCAAGATAATTCGAGAAAGCTTCGGGAGAAATAACTGCATCCCCATTCCGCTTACGGACACACGAAGGCTATTAGTCAAAATAGTAGTTTAAATATTCATTGTTATTGTTTATTTCGTTATTGATGGTGTAATGGGAGCATGCCGGCTCGGCCGGACTAGTCCGGATACTTCCATGGACTCAAGGTCAAACTAGGACAAGGGTGGATCCAGCAAGTGATCTTGGGTGGGGTGGGGGGGTAACTTTGTCAACTTTGTTCTCCCCCACCCCATACTTTCGTCTTCCGGGGAATTATTCGTTTTATTAATAGTGAAAATAAAATACATTTATGGCAGCGGGAGTATTTATTTTGTTTTGAGTCTTAGTCTTGTAATTGCACTTGCGTGGTTCGTTTGAAATGCACCTCTGTATACAATAACATTGCGGCGNTTTT
This sequence comes from Laupala kohalensis, assembly GCA_002313205.1. Classification (NCBI taxonomy): domain Eukaryota; kingdom Metazoa; phylum Arthropoda; class Insecta; order Orthoptera; family Trigonidiidae; genus Laupala; species Laupala kohalensis. Next base: position 133,910 of record NNCF01126638.1, on the reverse strand, counting down.
TGCCCCCCCCCCCCCACGCACACACACACCAAAACACACCACACTCATTGGATGCGACACTGAACTAGGAAAACTTCACAGCTGGAGTTTTCAAGTTCTCTCGACCAATGGCGGCGGTTGAGTGCCCTAAGCTCTTCTACTCATTGACGTACCGGGGAGAGGGGTGGTCCTGTAAAGGGAGCTCCCCGAAAATCATATAAACGCGTAAATTTGTTCAATAATATACTGTAATTATTCTAAGGAAATAAAATAAATAATAGCTTAATAAAATTTCACTCAATGTTTTTGTTGCCATCTAAAATACGATTAATGTGTGTGTGTCCAAAAAGACATCCGCCCGGGCTTTCTTTCCCAATTCCGTCACTGGAATCTTGATTTGATGGAAGTGCTTGTCGCACGGCCAGATGGAACATTAGAATTTGGGGATTATAACGAATATTTCGATTAAATGCACTGTTCATTCAACATCCAGCGATTAATCGTTCTAAATGAATCGATCAATCCAATAATCGGTGAGCGTTTCAAATTTATTTAAATTTATTATAACTGTTAATTTCAGGCACAAAAGTGTGCATTGTAAAATATCATACATCATTTCCTCCTGTCTTTCGCTGATCCGGCAGCAATTCGAACTATAGTATTACCGTGAGTGATGGGGCACTAATGAAACTCAGATAAACGAAAAAGTATTACATAGCTATACAAAATCGAATAATTTGAAAACCGTACGTTACGGAAAGCTATTCTCAAGGCAAAAATAATTACAATAAATATCGTTTCCATGAAATGAATTTATAAATTCAGAATGAAAATATTCTCGTAGCACAACTAAGGTGAACGTCACTTCCATAAATATTTATATAATTTACATTTTAAATCAACGACGAAGAAACTATAATTTATCGCGTAACTAAATTTATTCGAAGAAAATATAAATAAGAATTCTGTCACAAACTTTCCACATTTATGAGTTCAGTTCTACTTCCTGGCAGTGACGCGATCGTTATCAAACGGTGGTCTATTGCCTAAAGAAACTGTACATTTCCATTTACTCTAGAATTATGAGAGCAGCGTATATTGTTTTTGTTTAATATAGGGCTCAAAAGAACAAAGAATGAGGAAAGAGACTGAGCTTCGGAGTCATCTATATTTCTTTACTAATATATAAATGTGTAACGCGAAAGCTTGTGCCTGGTTGTATGTGATCACGACTTCATCACAGAACCGATTGTGATGATATTTGGCAAGGCGATCGTTTAGATGACAAGGATGAACATAGGCTAAATTTAATTTTTTAATGTGCGATAAGAAAGATAGAAATGTTTTTTGACCATAAATGTCGAATAAATCGGCAAAAGAGTTATATTTGCTTACGCCGCCTAAACGGTTCCAGATAAATGACCACTATGAATGGCAATGTTGTTTATCTCAAAGAGTTCTACGAGTAAGTCCGCGGCAGCGTAGGATTATGTACAAAAATTAATTTAAATTATCGATAAATCATCATTACAAATAGAAGTGTTAAAATACTTCGATTTAAGAGAATAAATTAAGAAGGAAAAAAATCAATCATCATCAAATTTAATAGATTATTTTTTGTTTTGTGCATTTAACAAAGATAAAAAACGTCTTGAAATCACAATAATACAAAAATACCAGATTGTTAATTATTTATTTGATCCATTTTATTTAATGTTATGATTTATAAAATTTGTATTGTAAAACCATAATTTTTAAACAAAAATGCCCCTCCCCCTTGATTACGGTGTAGAGCCGCCTCTGGTTGTATGTAAACGTGTTGCTTATGTCTGCATTGAATTATAAGGAAGTGATAAAGTCCCTTAAAATTACTAAATACTTCTCGACATTACTGAGAAATCAAGGAATGCAATATTCGAGACAGAATAATAAATAATACAGTTATTAACTACGTATTACCACGTGCACTAATTTATTCTTCAGAAGCAAGCTATTCCAACAATTCCCATCAAGGGATCTAAGACAGAAGAGGATTTCATGTATCTGTACATAGATAAGAATAACTAGTGGTGCAAACCCATTGCACATACTTTCTCATATACGTTTCTCCGTCTGCAGCATAGAGTGAGAAAAAATTATATAGTGAAAGGGTCAATTCTGGCGTGGTCCTCTATATTTTGATCGTCTTCCAGTGCTCAAAGTCGCTAGATGAACTTATTACAGTTTTTATTTGAAAATTTAAAGTAAAATAGGTATGCAAGATATTATTTCGAAACATATAGCGACATATCAGTCTTATAAATATCATAAAAGTGGTATGTAAATCTTCGTTGCATACACAAATTGATGTATTTTCGTATCTGTCCTCCTATGAATTTTATCATCATCATTTCTTTCATTTCAAATTACGAAAAGTGTATTCTACGTCTACTTGGTCCATTTACACTGCTAAATATTATTTACACTTCTTGAAACTGTAAACTAATGTGTGAGTGTAACAGAAAAATTATTTTACTGCGTCTATACGAAACGTGGAAGCGAAATTTCGCTATTGCTGATGTAATGCATACTAATTGTACTTTACGTACAGAAAATTTAAGCAACATGATTGGAACACGTGCATCGACAACAAGTGAATTCTACCGTAAATACGATATATGAATTTATTTGATTCATCCATTTACTCGGAATCGCTGCGCACAGACGGACGGACGTTATACCAAAAACCACTTTTTCAGAATCCGTGATCGCGAAAACGGATATTTATGTCGAAATCTCGCTCTCGACGCTTACAATACTTTCTTTATACTACTTATATTATAAAGTGGAAATACTAAACTACGTGTTATGCTACCAACGGAACACAAATAACATCCCGGATTAAATTATTAAACTATAAAAATTATTAAATTGTTCTAAAAATATTAAAATGCTTCATTTAACTGATCCAATATGTCACTCGGCACTCCTTTAATGTGATACCAACTAGTTTTTGCGTTCCTTGATTTTGCTTTCTCAGATCTGAACTTCTGATCTGAGAAGTTTGCTTATCTTATAATAAAAGTGTGTAAAAGGCATTGTAACATTCAAACATGTCAGTTATGACGTGCATTTCTCTTTCAGTCGTATCAAAGTTTCTTTCGCAAGATGCATTCCGGGTCATGGTTAGTGAGGTCAATCATATTTGTGATATACTCTTTACGTAGATTTTAATAAGTCTTCTCAAGTTCTAGCATTGCCTAATCAACTGCTGAGGCGCAGTAAAATCAATACTATGGATTGACGATCGACTGAGTTCGCAGAAATTGTGAACCCTATCGTTTTGAAGAAATCGAACATTTTGAAGGGAAAACTGTGAAATTGATCGGAAGGGTGTTAGCCACTATACCACCCGTTCGCCTTCTATAACTGTACACCATTTCCGCCCATACCTGGAATGGTGTACAGTTGTGGAAGACGAACGGGTGGTGTAGTGGTTAACACACCTGCGATCAATGCAGGGGTCCCGGGTTCGATTCCCGTCTCGTCGCCATTTTCACCTGACCGAAAGTTATCACATCTCCACGTGTAGCGAACACGGAAGAAATATATGAAAATTACTAAAAATTACCGCATTGCACCCAGAACTGATATCTGGAGGGGGTCATGAGGTACATTGATCACGGTTATATATTCATAAAATTACATAAATGAACTATTTATTTGCTATATAGTTATANAACTCTTCACAGAAAATTGAAGTTGATAAATGGCTTACTTTGTAAAAGTGTTACCTGATAATAATATAATTTTATTGTTATTAATAATCTCAGATTATTTGATGGATTTTATTTAAAGATAACATTTATAAAATTTGTTTCGTAAAATCATAATCTTTAAACAATAATGCTCACCGGTTATCTCCCTCTCCCTTGATTACGGTCTAGACCCGCCACATGTGGCATTTATGACTTCAACCACGGAGACACGATAATATCGCTCTCCATCATTTTCTATAGCAAAGAATGCAATCAATGCCACTGAAGAATTATTTCTTCCAATGCATACTTTGCACAATGATTCATTTCGTGAATCCATGCGGAGCGAAAAGATTATTTATCACATAGATGCGAATCCGATTCGAACAACTTGAGAAATGAACTTTAGTTCGTATATAATGTAACATATTACACTTAATGTTTCGTTTCAATAATTACAACAATATTTCAAAAATTTTCATTCCCTACGACATTGATGACATCAAATCATTTAAATTATAAAAAAGTATCCAAAAAGTATAATCCTATTATGAGGACGAAAAATTTGTAGTTGTCACAACCGAGTTCGATGTACAATGTTATTCTGGTCGGAAAAAATACAATTTTTCATTTCTGAAAAAAAACTCTTTCTCGTCGAAATACCCCTTTTTCAGTGTTTACTCGTATGAATTAGATGTGAACGACAGTTTCTTGTAACCTTCCGTCGGAATTCAGGTTTGAAGAAATGGAGATCCATAAAAATGATTTAGCTCCATCTAGAAAATCTAATGATACATTTACTTCAGAAACATTACTGTCATACTGTATTTTTTACTTGGCGTGCCTCAGATCTCGCTAAATTTTTAACGGTTTAACTTTTTAGTACTCGGAATTGGACTTTTCTTTTACGAATGTTTTGATGGAAAACGAAATTCCACCACAACATGTATATGGACAAACCTTTTCCTTCAACTTCCGAATAATGTCACTTTTTACAACCAGTTATCTCGAAAATGAGCATAAAACCTCATTTGTCACCACGAAAAGGTACTTGCTTATCTTTACTATAAACGTAATAGAAAAACAAAATTTTCTATAAAATGATTGGAAATCGTGCACAGATGCAGTTATCATCGAATTAAAAATTAATTCATAAATGTCACCAAACATGTCACCAAACGATATTTCTATATTGAATGCATTTGCAATAGACAATTTTTCGACCAAAGATTTGCTTTACCTGTTCGACGACCGGATACATCCTTCGGGTAAATGTTAGAGTGAGACTATTCGTTTCGAGCGCTTATTGCCTTCTATCTTGTCTGTGTCACTCACGTAAACAGAAAGATCTAACAATCGACTCATACTCCGGGGACGCCCTTCTCAATCATCTATTCCCATCTGGCAAATCCAACTTCCGCAAATATCACCTCACGTACTATTCGCACCACCAAGGAACGCTATTCCGTCTCCGTAAGATGTCTGTAATGTCAGCACTTCGCTTGGCGTAGCGTATTTCTGAATTTGCCAATTTTTCTTTACTGTGGCAAATACGCAAACACCCCTATCCGTCCTCGTAGGTTTTTAGTCGCACGTCAAAGGACTCAAATAAGGCAAATATTTGCGTGAATCGTCCACATTTGGTTTGCCATGTTTCGCTCACTAGAGCGCGCGTGATCGGGATATGTCGACATTATGGTTCCTTAACCTATACTTTGACTTTTCTTATTCTACAATTTATTTAATACGGTCTGGAACAAAAATGCGGGCTGGAAAAACGAAAGAGAATAAATATTTCTTGAATGATATCAAATACATTCCGCCTATCATTGGTATAAGAAAACATATACAGCATTACTGAGTTATTTGCGTGTTCGGACAATGTGGGGATGGGATGTTGGTGATATTTGTGAGTTCGTCAAATATTTTGCCAAATACAGCGAACACGCTACGCAAATATGGCAACGCCACGTGAAATGCCACGTGAAATTCAGAGTCAACTCGCGCTTCCGGGCAACGCAGAATTCATTCAGGTAGTACAATATTGAAAAGAGAATTCATATGCTCTATTACGTAAAATGAAGAATACAACAAAACTTCATATCGATGATGAATCGATGTAATTTGACGTTATCTACTCCCTAATGTTCGTCACATTATCACAGATTATGATCAGATTACAGTTGTTTGGAGCAAAAGATAACTGTTTTAAGTAATGTCCCTGAAACGATTAAAGAAGACTTGAGAAAGGGAAATCTGTTCCTTACTTCATAGTGTGAGGACATATCGGTTCTCATTAGTGATAGAAAGCGGGACCAGGAATAGTGCGGTCGCTAGGTCGATGAGCACGGCCTTAAATACTAGCCTTCGGGCGAGAGGGCTGTAACTTTCCGACAAGATTGACTCTCTATCGGAATTAAAATGACATCCTAATTCGCACTTGTATCCACATAATCCACATGAAAGCTAGATGAACGAAATACTAATATTGCTTATTCTATCCTGCGTCGACCTACAAGATGCGTAAGAGACACGGAAATGTTTTTGGTTAGGTTAATAGTAAGCGACCCGTGCGTGCAGATCCCGCGCCCTGATTGTACTAACGGGAGGTTTGAGAAGAAGTTGTGAGCTGTCTTCATCGCATAATTTGTTAATGGTTCTATATTTGGATAGTTATGCAACGTTGCGTTTGCTTAGACTGAATGGATGTCAGACCACATGCAGATTATGTCAAGTTATAAAAATACTTCTCTGTCAGAAGGAGTAAGGGAACCACAATTAACCGTTTTCCTCGTTCACTTCCTCAGCGTAATGCCCCACGTGTGTGTGGTTAAGTGCTATCGCGTTCAGATGCCAATTCCACGTGACGTAATACGATCCTTGTGAGAAGTTCCTGTTGCTTCTCTTATCTACCCGTGAGTTCATGTGTCGTGCGCCTTCCCATTCTCTGGACGAATGACATAACACATTGACGTACATCCCTTGAGTACGATTGCAAACTAAAATATTGGTGACGGCGGTTCCGCATTTGCCAGAAATGTCGTAAACAGCATCCTGGGTAGCACTACTCGCGTCTTTTGCTAGAAAGCATTGGTGTTGGACAACAGTGGCGGATCTATGGGCTATAGCCCCCTTAGCCCCCCCCCAACACACACACACACACCAATTGCACCTTTACTCTTAACAGATAAAACTGAAGTTGATAAATGGCATACTTTGTAAAAGTGTTACCAGATTAATAATTGTTGTTAGTTATAATTGTTATTTTTACATTAATATAATTCTTATTATTAATGCAATTAATAATACCATATTAATAACTTTAATAAATTATTATTAATACAATTGTTAATTATTTATTTGATGAATTTTATTTAAAGGTAATATTATAAAATTTGTGTTGTAAAAACATAATCTTTAGACAAAAATGCTCCCCGGTTTACGGTCTAGATCCGCCATTGTCGGACAACAAAATGTAAACAAACTCTGTTAACCTTATTTGCCGTTTACCTTATTGCGCACAGCATACTGTAATGAGGGAGGAGCCTGAAGGGCACGTAAAAGTCAGTAATATGAAATTGCCTTTTTCCCCTTGTCTTCCGCACGCTGTAGACACGTCGACACGCCGTCGTGTCAGCACAATCTGAGCCATAGAACGTTTACGTGTGGATCAATCGGGCACAGAACTGGCAGTAATTTTATGCCAACTGACATGGACAGAGGGCCTGATATTTAACCTTTAGCCTGCTTGACACTGCCTGAAGTTAGCTTTTCCACGGGCGTGGATGCAATGTGTGGATGCCGTGGCAGGACGTCTGGAATGGATAGAGCAAGGGCGTCATGCCGCCACCCCCATCCCCGTGGCAAGCATGTGACAACACAGTGCTTTCGCTCCATGGTTTACATCTCGTTACTTGTCTTTCTTCGCGAGGACTTTAACGCGGTTACAGTGTTTGTTTCAACACACTGTTTCGAAAGTAGTTTTTACAGATGTTTAAAACATGTTTAAAAAAGTCGTTTAAAAGAGAGGAATTCGCGTGTATGAGACGCCAAAACAGTCCATAGAAAAAGATAAGGAAGGAAGTCGCAAGAACAGGGTGTCTCAAGAAAGTTTAAGTCAGCATGAAACTATACATTACAGTTGCCGTCAAAATGTTACCATGTATACAATCAGATCTAGACCGTCTTCAACGAGGGTTCTAACTGGGGAGGGATGTGAGGGGCATCTCTGTTTAAAAATCATGGTTTTACAACACAAATTTCGAAACTATTATTTTTAAATAAAATACTTCAACTCATCACATAGACAATCAACAATTAACAAAATTAAATAGTAACCAAATTTATTAATTGTTTAAAGTGACAAAGTATGCGATTATCTGTTAAGAGTTCTGGTCCCACGGGGGGGGGGTGCTTTAGCCACTTTTGTCCCCCCCCCACAGATCCGCCACTGTGTACAACTTTAGTTCTTTGGAACAGTTCTGTGAAGAGATGACTACTAGCCCCATACCATGTCAGTGAGGGGTATTGCAATCGCCTCTTCCCTTACCACCCAAAACCTGGCGATTAAATTTCAACGAAACTTCTGGTACTACCCCATCAACAAAGCTTGTCCCTCTCATCTTTCGACTACTCTATATATGTGACTACGTAACTAAAATATGCTGGGAACAACTGATATTTTTATTTTGTGCAAGGGTAGGGAAGTTTCCTTCCACCTCATTCCTACCACTAGTATGTAAGTCAGCCTTCTACAGTAGTGTTTGTAGCTCTTAATATAGAAGAGAGATACAAGTTTTTGAATATTTTGTACCATATTTAAAAGACATTCGTTGGATTCTTATGTCATCAATCTCCAATTGATCATTTGTGTACTATCATCTATTGTAATCATACTGTCTGATATCAGCTTGAATAGATTTTTAAAAATTTCACAAGATAGCAAAATATTTTGTAACTTTCTTCATTCTTTCTTCAAATGTATATACGAATTATTCGATAATTTTTTCAGGTTGAGCCAGTGAATTATGTTTTTTCTCTCTTCGGAAATATGTAAATAAGGTATGAACGAAATTCACGATAAAAGTAGAATTGATATGTTTGTAATCAACCACAACAATATTCACTATCGCAGAAGATATTTAAAATAATTTTACTGGGAGGCACTAGAGGTCTGAAATATTCCCCATTTCCGGGATTCTCCCCAGAATTTGTTTAAAAATTACCATTGTTCAATTCTTCGAAAAAAAATTAAGACCCTAGAATACGAAGGTAGCAAAATTTTTAAATTGCTCTAATAAGAGATAGTTATTGAATTGTTTGGAATGAAACTAAAATGAATACACACCAATTGTTAAATTGGGATATTTTGTCGTAACTTTTTGCTATCCACACCAGGGTTTGGGTAAAAAAATGCAATTTGCTGATTTTGCACCATTTTTCTAATTTTTAGTACCAGCTGTGCCTTTTTTAGGCGGCATGAAGTCCCTCACTGCGCTTAAAATGCTCTGCAATCAAAACTTCANGGGGGGGGGGGGTCGGGAATTCCCGGAGACGGTCTGGTCGAAGTTGTCTTTCCGTGCAGACTAAGATATCCTGGGAAGAGCAGACGGCGGGTATCAAATTCGCTTACAGGAAAATTACGTTGTCGCTGTCCTCTTCGCAACTGCCCGAATCGCCAGCGTTGTTCCCACGATGCGGCATGTGGATTGACACAACGGGGGTGACTCAACTTTCATCCGTAGGATGTCAATAAATATTCTGATATTAAAGGCATGTGGTTCAATGAATGAAGAGATACAATACTGCTCAATAACTGTTCGATATTCACGATCGCTCCATCGTTCCATTTGGAGCGGTGAGGCTTCAAAATCTCTCGTGAATGCGAAAATCTCGTGTAGCATGGTGCTGTCGGATATCCAATTCGACTGAAAGCCATCACAGTTGTTTCCGACGTCGGTACAACTCTCCGGGAAGGGGAGATGTGACCCCGGGTCTCTCGGGTTCAAATGCTGTTCGCTGTGCAAATGCAAATATCAATCAGTCGAATGGTGAAGAAGAGTCTCAATGTGAAATTCATGAACTGAATAAGGGAAGATAAAAAAAATAGATATCGTACGTTAATCATGTTCATTAAAGTTCCAACTATTTTTAACTTGTAGTAATTAAATTTCAATGTGTTTTAGATTAGTACTTGGCCAATTGCCATCCAGACTGCTCCCAGACCTACTTAGTCTGCTGTAAAATGAGTACCGGGTCCATCCTGGGATCAAACCGAGATGCTAACCTCCTCCTAGTGCCGAGGCCAAGTAACTGCGGAGCTCCACCCTCCGTGGACCATTTGGGCATCTTCGGGGCCTGTTGTAGGACATTTTAAAAAATTTCGACCATTTGCAGACTGTATTTCTAATACGTCGAAAGATGGTGAAATTTTGTCACTACTTACTGCATTAAATTAAAAGTATAATTATGTAAATGGTCGAGTAATAATTAATTTTTAACTTGAATATTAACATCTCATGGTTGTTAAGCACGAAAGCGTTGGAAAATACTATGTGAAAAGATTAATTCCAAGATCATTGTAATAAACAATCGAATATCGTAGGATTTCCACGGGACAATATTACAAATAAATATAATAATAGTGTGATTAATGTAATATTAGTGTCAACGACAATTTTGTAAAATTTGCTGTAACATTGAATTTACAGTTCTTTCCGAATAAGACACGACTCTTGTATAATTAACTACGAAGTTGTTAGGTAATCGTATATTTATTATTTTGGTCAATTGTTTATTGAATGAATTTTATTTCTCGAAAATATGTCGTAATAACTTTAAATGAACTGACTGTAAAAATAATAATAATAATAATAATAATAATAATAATAATGACAAGAAATTATGAGAAACATAACCTCAAACTCGATGTTTCTGATTCTTGTGGGAAGTCCGGAAGGCCCGGTGCGGAAGGTCGAACATGTAATGGCCGGTTGCTCATCTCTCGTAGAAAATACTTAAGCAGGCATAACCAAGTGGCCGAGCTAATCCATCAACAACTTGCAATGGTTTAGGAATTATTAAAACGGGATGTAACACCACCGTACTATGAATACCAAACGCCAGCAGTACTTGAGGGACAGAAGCACGTACTCTATTGGGATAGACCTGTGTTAACAGACAAGACAGTTGATTATAATCGCCCAGATATCCTTCATATTGATAAGGAAAATAAGACAGTCGTCATAATCGATATTGCTGTTCTGCTGACTCACAACATTACTTCAACTGAGTCAGAAAAGTTACGAAATACGAGCATCAAGCAATTGAGATCAAGAATTGACGAACCCTAAAACCCCACCAAAATAATAATAATAATAAAAAGAGATCAAAAATATATGGAAGTTAGGCAAGGTTGAAATTAACCCCTTAGTAATATCTGTCGAAGGTATTTTATCGAATAGGTTTCAGAATAATTCGGAAAAGCTAGGACTCGAGAAGAATATTATGAAGGTTGCACAAAAAGCTGTCCTCCTGGAGACATGTCACATCGTCCGAAAATTTTTCAATTAATTAATAACATCATACAGGCCAGTATGAATTTCCTTTCTGTATCGATAAAACCCAATTCCAATACCATCCATGGGGTAGGTGAACGTTTCAGTTTCTACTGAGAAAGAATCCATAATAATAATAATAATAATAATTCCTTTGTTCCTAAACAAGATTTTCAATTGATATCGATTCTTGTTGAACCAAGAAAAACAAAAATTTATCTCGGTATTGCTAAAATAGTAATTAAATTTGATTAGAGCATAGTATTAACAATATCTGAACTTGAATTCAATGGGTAAAATTTTAGATACTATTGTTCTTTTTACAACATATACAAACAAGAACAATGATTAATTATTTAACGGCATCAGGCAAGTTAGTTCCCCATACTTGAATAAATTTTCTATGAAATGCATTTGGTCCCACCCATCAATTCTTACAATTCTCTATTTAAATAATTTGTTGGGATTGTATTTCGCATTCTCTTTAAACTTTGCCCTTGATTAAATACCTAGATATCAATTGAATTCGTAAAATGATTGATAGATGAAATAAAATAAATGAACCTTAACTCCTTTTCCCTTGTCTAGTAGGGGTCGGAGATGTCTCTTTTTGTCATGGCAGGGAAATTACAGGGGTGCCGGATGCCCTTCCTAACGCACCTCCCCAAGGCGTATGATGGATGAATGACATGAGGGTAAATGATAATGAGTGAATGTTGTGGTGGAATGATAGGCAGGGGAGAACCCCGAGTAAACATGCCGCGAACACCGCTCCATCCACCATTTACTTGGATCGGACCGGGTTTAAACCGGCGTCTCCAGAGGTAGAAGGCGAGCGCGTTAGGCACTACGCCACGGGTCGCCCCTGATTGATAGGTATTCCAAGAAAATTATTTTTAATTGATTCTTCTGTTATTCTAGAGTAAAATGATTCACATTCCCTGGTACATTTAAAAATACAAATTTCACACACATTCAGGTTATAAATGCCGAGATCGCACGTTTTCATGTAGTCGTATATAGCCGCATTCGCAATGAAATATGAGCACTTGACACAAGAGGAAAGGTAAATACGAGGACATCCGAGTGTGAATGCCCGGTAGTACCATTAAATTAACATCTCAATGGTGTATAAATTCAATGGTGTACCGGAATGAAATTTTCGTACTAATTTATTTCAATAATTATTTTTCAACAATTATTATATTTTATAAATTTACATTGTCTCCTGAAACACAAACATTTCCAACATGCGGAAGAATTTAATAAAATATTTCAACTTTGCGAAGTATGTAATGACAAAAGTAAAAATATTTCACTTTCATAATAATTGATTATAATATTCCATAAGGATTATTAAAACTTATTTCATGTGACAATAAAAATTCTGATTGAAGGGTCAAAAGCAATTTTTATGAACCCCCCAAAGGGAAAAACCCCTTGGTCCCCCGAAATGTAGTAAGAGTTCTGCTGCCTCGAAATAAAGATCGAGGACCGCGGAGGTGACCAGGTTATACTGGCGTTATTTATAGATAATGGAAGAGGGGGGAAATTTTGCAGACTATTAGGATGGTTTAAAAGTATTTTCCACATTTTTTTTCCAATTTAAGTGAGGAATTTAAGTGATCCTGAAGGGAAGATTTTAAGTAGTCAATGGACGGACCAGATTTGAATAGAACTGTCGTCGACTAATAAAGCAATATTGTTGTGATAATGAAATGGTAGGTCTGATGAGAAGATATTAAAATGTATTGGAGATAGGGGAGAACCTTGTGGGACATCTGCTTTGATGGGGTACGGGTTTGAATAAAATTCACTAATTTTAACCCTAGACGTTCTATCTGATAGGAAACTTTTAATGATGTTGACTAGGTGAGTATGTGTTCCCAGTTCGCGAAGTTTATAGATAAGACCTAAATGTCAGACACGGTTGAGGGCTTGAGTTACATCGAGAAATACCGCTGGTGTATGATGTCCTTTTTGAAAAACTGAGAGAATGTGTTCGGTTAGTCTTTACTTATAAAATATTTTATACGTTTAAGAATGAGTTTCTCGCATATTTTTGATAATATAGATAGGAGACTAATAGGACGATAGCATGAAGTTAAAGTAGGATTTTTGTCCTGTTTCTGAATCGGTACTATTGTTGAAAGCTTCCATGACGTGAGAAACGTCCCGTTTGTAATATTGAATTGAAAATGTTGCTTAAGAATGCTAGAGTTTTTCTGGATAAATTTTTTATCATTATCGGAGTGACACTATCATACCCCGGTGATTTATTTTTGGGTAATGATTTGATAATCCAATATATTTCGGATGGAGAGACATATTTTATTGGATTTGGAAGATCATAGTTTGGCGCAGAACACTAGGAAGATACTTTTGATGAGTGTTGAGGATCATTAAGATCGTTATCTACAAACGTAGAAGCAAAGTACTTAGCCAGTAATTCGGATTTGTCTTTTTGCGAATAACATCTAGTGTTATCTGATTGAAGTGGTGGAATATTTTTTTTTTGCTACGAAGTAATCTTTTCGATGCTGTCTATAGAGAGTAATTTCGCGCGGAAAGATTTGATGTATGCTTTTTGTGTAAGTTCAAGTTGTATGAGTGAAGGGCAGTTCTGAACATTCGTGAAAGGTGATTGAATTCAGACTTAAGGTTAGGAAGACGCAATTTATTCCATAGCCTCCGAACTTTGTTCTTTTTCTCTAGAAGATCTTTGAGGTGACTAGGTAAGGGGGGTTTGTGTTCTTTTGGGGGAATGTAGACGACGAAGGCGTTGCATTTATGACACCCCTGACAATCGGTGAGGAAAAATGAGACACCGCTGCGTCGATATCTGTAGAGTTTGTTAGACATTGAATAGGTGGGAGATCATCGTCTACGAACTTTTGGAATTCGTTCCATTTTGTTCTTGAAGTGGATACCTGTGGTGTAGGGGATAGGGGAGGAAGGTGACATTGAAATGATACAATGACGGGTATGTGATCAAAACCTAGTTCGTGAACACAGTTGGTAAACAGAGGGAGGGGTAAATTAGATAGTGCAATATCGAGGATGTCAGGAATTTTCGATACATCATACGAATAGTATGTGGGCTCGGAGGGAGGAGCAATTTTAATTGTCTTATTGATATTTAGGAAATTGAGTAAGTTTGCTCCATATAAATTTGATTTCCCCAAGCAGTGTTTAGCGTTTAGATCGACTAAGAGGAATACTGGTAAATTGGAAGGAAAGAGGCGAGAGAGAAATGTTAAGCGTCTGTTCGGGGGTTTGTAAGCTGCAATGATTGTAAGATCGTGGTGAATCAGAGGAATTGTCACTGCTACTGTTTCGATGCCAGCAGTGGGGGATGGATTAACGTGGAAATGCGTGATAAAAGTTGTTCTCTAGAATTAAAACACCTTCTGCTGTTACGTCCCCGGGGCGGTCACGACGAAGGCACGAATAACCGTGAATGTTGAAGGATAATTTCGAGGTGAGGTGCGTTTCAGTAATGCCCGCGATATCAATCGAGTGAATAGTGAGAAAAATAGCTAATTCCTGCCCTTTGTTATGGATCCCATGGGAGTTCCAATTCAGTAATGACAAATATTTTATGTGGGATACCTGCATTTATTCAGTAAAGTACTGTCAGCTTTGACATGTATATATTTAAGGAGGTGATTGAAAGTTGATACAGAAAAATGATGTGATGTACTCTTGGATTCTGCCCACAATTGTCGGAATAAGGGATTGAAGGAAATTTGTGACATGATGAGAGATAGTTTAAAATGTTGTGGGTGAAGGAGTTATTAGTATTGTAAATGGAAGCGTTCAGGGATATTTGAGTTCTGTTGAGAACTGTGATTTTCTGATGATAGCTGGGGCACTGCAGCCATGTCGAAGTTATGAATGGGATTTGTTTTGGGTAACTCAGGAAAATGATTGATTCAGCGTAGGTGGACGAGGTAAAACATTCTTTGAACTATTAGATTTTAACGTGTTAAGATTACTACTTTTTGAGTCAAGGATTTTTTTAAATAATAGGGCAAGTGGAAGTTCTTATATCTGCTCTTCTGTTCATCTTACTGTTGGATGATTGCCTCCGCAATTAGCATAGTTTATGTCCCTACGACAATGAGTCTTTGTTTTCGTGGTGTATTTAGATATGTCACTCTAATTTCCTAGTGCCGTTCCTACGTTGCCTGATTTCCTTCTTTGCCGGTAAAAGAAACACAAAAGAGAATTCTTAGAATCCCTACGCTGATATTTCCGACGCTTCTGTTGCGATGCGCTGAGCCACAGAAGCAAACAACCCAATCTACGCGTACCCACCAAACTTAACTAACAAAAAGGTATACCTTTTTGAAATTAAATCATATGTTCAATATAAAGATGGTTATGAAAATGTGTTTCTACTCAGTTTATGTTGAAGAAATACGTGTACAGCGATAATTAGTGTTTTTCATTTCCTAAATTTTCTTACCATGGTGAGGTCCTCGGACGCCCGGGGGCCCCCGCGTCGCAAGCCTTTTGAGCCCGCTATCGCCTCAACTGCGACAAAAAAAAATATTAATGAGAGAGGAGTGGGTCCAACGCTTGGTAATTCTTGGAGGGAAGTAAGAGGTATCGTTACAAGTACGTTAAGGAGGGGACGAGGGTGTTAAAAAATGTAATATTTTTTTAAATTTATGTAGAGCTTGGCAGGGGTTTATGCTACAGGGTATGATATTTTATAGATAATAAGTCTAGAATGATAAAGATAAACATTTTGTGAATACTTTATGAAGAATAAAAATATTTACAGAATAGAAATTAGAGGAGAAAAAAGTATTTAATAATAAATTCGTCGAGTCTCATTCGTCAAATTTTGAAGTGGCTGTGGTGGGTCAAAAAATTCACGAGGGTAGTCTTTTCATATTTTCTGGTGTGGGGAAGTTGTTTTCCCGGTTTAAATTGGATTTTGCTGCCGGGATATTTTGGAGTCGATTGTAAAACCTCGTAGCAGATTGAAGTATGAATAAATAATGGAGGACTTGCCTCTTATGGACCAACTGAATATATTTTGTGATGAAAACTCACGAAGTTTCGACTTTCGCTTGAAGTTGTCGTTAGATGGTTTTTATAATTTTAGAGGTCGTAAGTGCTCCATTATTTATTTAATTAGATTAAATAATGGACGTTAATTGTAGTAGAATTTGAAGTTTGAAGGTTAAACATAGAGAAACACCTAGTTCATGATGCATCGATGTATTAGGAATAAAGCACGAAGTTGGGAAGGTATCGATTTTGGAATATTAGTAGTTAGTTGACATGTGTGCATGCAGCT
Source organism: Laupala kohalensis (assembly GCA_002313205.1). Taxonomy (NCBI): domain Eukaryota; kingdom Metazoa; phylum Arthropoda; class Insecta; order Orthoptera; family Trigonidiidae; genus Laupala; species Laupala kohalensis. The sequence continues at coordinate 117,324 of NNCF01126638.1, read as the reverse complement.
GATCCCCAAACGGGACTAGCGTACGTTAGAATTTGTCTGAATGCGGCTTTATAAAGGTGAAAAATTTTATGAAAGTGAATTTGTGAAGGACACTTGAGTAGTCGCAGACATCCTCATTTATATATTTTTATATCATTTAAAAAATTAGTATTTATGATTGCAGAGAGAGGACTTGGATTTTCATCGTATTGTGAATATTATATCCCATTAGTAGGAAACCAATTGAACCCAGAAAAAATTATGTAATTCATTTCTTATGGTCGATTGGCATCGTCACTATCTATGTATTCTGCAAGAATAAATGCATTTGTGTTCTTCATTTTAATTGAAGTATAAAACAAAGATTCAGAGACTTAAAACCAAATGTTTTATTCATAGTCAATGTACATTTGCATTTGTTTAATGCAGTTAAAAAACATACCCTTACTTCATTTACCTAGGTTTCGAAGTAATTATATCTTTTAATACCTAACTTCTGCACTATAGAAACCGTGATATTAAAATGACGAACACTTTTTGCATTGAAACTCTCCAGATCTTGAAGTTGTGTACTAGGAATTTGCAATAATAAATATTACGTAACGCGACGCCAACAGTTGTACTTTACAAGATCTTTGGCGGGGACCAAGGGAGCTATAGACCGCCCCCCCCCCCCCCATTGGACCTGAACTTTCAACAAATAATATTGACATTCATAAAATGTATCTTTATCCTTTAATATGATAAATAAATAAATAATAAATAAATTTATTGTCAAAAAACAGTACAAACTGCGTATGACCATTTTACTGTGTATGACCGTACAAAACTGCGTATGACCGTATGTATTCGCCATTTTAAACAATTTATAAATTTGGTCACTATTTAATGAATTGTTAATTATCTGTTTGATGAATTTATGTATTATATTAAAATACAAAATTACCATAATATTTATAATAATATTTACAATAATATTTGTAATAACATTTCTAATATTTAGCTTCCCCCCTTGATTACGGTCTTCGCCACTGCGCGTCTATGTCAGTGTGTGAGAAAAATGGCGTGGTGCATACAGTCTTCAGCAGAGTGACCGGACACGTGCTCATGAAGTGTTTCTCGCTCTGTTGCCGCCGCCGTGACGGAAGCGAGCTCGACGCCTTGCGGTCAACGTGCGTCATCACGCGTAATGGAGAGAGATCGCAAGGCACGGACGAGACGACACGGGGACTCGTGAAGGATGCTCGCTCATGCGCGTGGGATTTGTACGGGATACGTGCTCACGAGGATGTCGGGAAATCCCCGTACTCGGGAATTGGAAGACATGTGATCTCGGGGAACCCAAAAAGGAGTTTCTCATCCGGTTCCAGTACAGTGGAACTCCGTGATATCCGAACTATTTCGGGAATTATTACCAAATAAAAAATAGTACGCAAAATACAGTACACACACGTGTGTCCGACTAGCAACTATTCGGGTTCCGTCCCATCCGACATATATTTTTGAAAACAAACAACCAAAAGCAGTGAATTTGAACGCCGCCGCGAGATAGACAATGAAGATTTTTTTGGGGGGGGGCGAGGGGGGAACACGCGTAGTAATCTTCCGATACTTTTATTTTTGAAACAATACTGTAAATATTTTGCTGTGAAATAAAAAAAGTACTGCACACTAATAGTTGTTTTTTTAATACAGTACATTTAAATTTACGATACACACGTTAGATTAAATTGAACTAAGATAAAGATGAAGTTGAATTGACTCACGTTTTAGGGTGTTAATTTATGCGAGCCAGTTCATTTATGGTTGATGGGGAATGAACTAACCGTCCGACCGCCACAATAGGCCGGATAGGCGAGAGTCGGTTAAATACAATATTGAACCCTAGTGTACGCACCATTCTGTAAGGGCTCTAATGACCTTGACGTTGACGAGCCCTAAAGCCCCACAAAAGAACCATTCTGTAATGTTATGATTTGTCCTTTTGCGAAGGGCGTCCGGGTGGCGTCCGAGCCTACTCCAACTAGTGTTTCGAAACGGTGCAGCGTCAGCTAGTCGTCGCGTTAGTACAATATTCGCGGAATCACAACGGTGTAAACAGTGACTTCATTCCTTGATTGCAGTTGTAATTCATTTTTTTATTTATTGAGTGTGAATGGTACAAGGACGAGTAAGAAGAAGCTTATTCAGATAAGGATCTTGAAAACACGTCAACGCATAAGTGGAAGTCAAATAACATCTGACTCATTTGAATAAAACGTTCGGTGTAATTAATAATAATGATGACAAATGTTCAGTTTATTAAGAATATTAATGTTTTCTTATTTTGTAACATTACCTAATACATCAAGCATAAGTATTCTTATTCAAAATATTTTTCAGGGTGTCTCTTCTTACATATCAGAACATACATAAACTCTTTTTCGCCTTCTAAACGACCTCATTTCAGCACGTCTCTGGTATAGTGCAAAAAGTGCGGCAAAAATATAGTTTTAAAAAACGTAATAGTTAAAATTAAAGAAATAAATTAGAGGAATAAATTTTAACTACTACAATTTTAACACTATATTTTTGGCCATACTTTTTTACTATACCGACCAAATGCAGTAGTTAAAATATATTCCTTTCATAGAATATTGCTTATAAACTTTTTTATTTAAAAAATTGACCTATATGATGTGTTTTATGGCAAAAATGCAAAAAAGTGAAAACTGAAAGATTTTGAATGTCGTAAAATGGGCATTTTAAATAAAGTAACACATTCTTGCGTATGCTCACAAGAAATAACATAAAAAATCTACAAATTAAAAAAAAACATTTTTGCCCTACGATAGTTTTGCATAAAATGGCGGCAATTTGAATTGTTTCCGAAAAATGTTGATTGTGGTCATAAAAATTCAAATTTCCTTATGAAATTCTAATCACGTGTTTATGGCATCAACATACACGTTTCTTCCAATTTTCATGAAAATCCGCCGATTGTTTTGATATTTATTGCATTTTTAGTGAAGAAAACGAAAATTCATACATTTTGGTTTTTTGAGGTTTGCATTCATTTTTAAAGTATTTATAACAGGTCAGTTCGATAGGTTATTTATTCACGAGTATTTTGCACTTTTTTAATATTTTTCTAATAGTATAGCGTTGCACTAAAAATGTATTAAGAATGCACATTTATGCAATTTTCTCGCGTCCGATTTTGCAAAAGGTTTTGTTTTGACTTCATCTTAACATATGTAACGAAAAAATAAAAAATAAAACACTTACCGATTACATCATAATTTGGTTTTTTTATGTTTAATTTCCCTCTACTAGAAGACTTGTAGATACAATATGAGGACCGGTCAAAGGATTTAATTTAGCAGATGCGAGCTCTGCTTTCGGAGCGCTTTCTCAACAACCTCATCTCCCCTAACACTCGCTGCGACAACGACTCAAAATGAATGAAGGTTCATATTAATAAAGAAGTTATGGGCTTAAATTTAAGAAGAAATGAGCACAAATTGTTTCCTAAGAATGTATAAGGGAATACAAAATTTCCACAGAAGTACTTAGTTTACATAAAATTAGACAGTATTAATAATAAAGAAAAAGTACTAAAATGTCAAACTCTTTTTCTTGCTCTCAACGTACCGAAGTTTTTTTCAAACCTGAATCACTGCCAACAACATTCATCGCCTCATTTTCAATGGCTACCGTCTCCAATCCATTACGACACTACCATGGTCACCCGTCGGTAGTACCGAGTCATTTCAAGTTCAGAAAAACTCCTTTCTCCAATCGCAAAAATTCTCGAGTGCGGAACTGCGCTATGCGGTAGAGATCGCAAAAGCACTCGCAACAGCGATTGTCATGAGGTTTAAAGAGAAAGAAATAAACATTGTATTAGCAGAATATCGTCCGTGATCGTCAAAGAATTTCTGAAATTTGCCCACTGAAAGTTTTACTTTGAAGAAGAGAGCAAGGATCTGAGGGCACCGCACCAGCTTCGCTGGCGCCCCCAGATACCGGTACCCCATGCGGTCGCATTTGTCTCGGGACGACCCTCTTTACACAAAGTAGTATATTTCATATTCTAATTTGTAAAACGAGACGAATATAAAGAAGGGTTTTATGTGCAGTATGAAAATGTATAGGCAATCATCAGGGGCAGATCCAGGATTTGATTTTGGGAGGGGCCCATAAAGAATGAAGGATGAGCGAGTCGCTCCATCCGATTTTGTTTGGAAATGAACTTCTTGAAACTGCAATTTAAGACATTCTACTAATAATGCATTGATTTAAATGGTAGCTTTCATAAATAACCCTTAAAAAATCCGTTTTTTAATTTGTAAATTAGTTGTGTTTTCGCCAAATTTTTACTTTGGGTGGTCCTGCCTTCGAGTCATAGATTAAATTTGTTGTATTCGATATTTTTCTCCGGTTATTCATGAATCGTACAACACATTTTATAAGACAAGTAAAAAATTTTCATCATTAATTTATTGTACTAATGAAGTTCCATTATTCCAATTACTAATATTTATTTCCTTATATTTATGATTTATCTCTTTCGATTATCTTACTATTGTAAATTTTCTGTAGGTAATTTTCTATTCCATAAGTGGCTCGGAATTTTGCTGGAGTGCGTGTACGATAGAAGCAGTGAAATGTTGCATCCCTATGTTCATGTTTCCGTGAAGGAGTGGAAATCTATAAAAGCGAAGTAAGTCATTTTTTGTCCTGTGAAGTTTTTTTACACAGATTTTATTAGTTCGTCTTGTTTTTAATGATCGAAGTAAAAAACACGTCATTTTCTAGTTTTATGTCTTTTTGGGTGGGCGATCATTTGCTATCTGTGTCCCCCCTCCTGGATCCACCACTGCCTATCATTTGATGGAGTCTAATACCTTGGAGAAGTTGTGTGAAAATGACTAAATGGCCATTAACGCCATTTAAAATTTTTACCCATTACTAGCGAAAGAACATGTAAGCGTCTTTCATGAAAGTCCTTTGAGAATATTCAGAGAATAATACATCATGGAGCTGAGGTAGGTAGACTGGAGATGTTGAAATATCCACTCATCAACGGGAAGATGGCAGGGAGGAGATCAATTCAAATCCCTGGGCGATACAATGATTACACAAAATCAAATTCAAATACAAAATGTTTATATGAGCTGTAATAAACCAAAAGTGACATAATATCGGTGACTAATTTATCTGAGTGTCAGCGACATTGAAATACAAAAGAGGTACTTGATGATTATTGATTTAAAATTTTGAAGGAATCTTCTTAAGAGTTCTGGCATGTGTAGTGCAGTGTATGGTTAACGTTGATTGAAAATGAACGCGAATGGTACGTGTCCCTGAGCTGACCTCCGGAAATGGCTGATCAATCAGTGTTTCGCGTTTCAAAGATGTATTTACACGCCGCGGACCCATCAGTCATGTTAGAAAATGACAAAAACAATCTGACAATTGTTTCAATATTGCATAATTTTGCAGCAAACTTGCCGAATGTTCCGTAACTCCAGACTCCTCGATTCTTTATCTCTCGATTAGATCTCTAAAACCCTCCCAAAATAAAATTCTACACCCATCACTGGGTCCGCGTGCGCCTCAGGCACACACGTGTTGATGACTCATCGGCAAGTCACGCGCCATTGTTCCCTTGTCAATTGTTTTGCTGCCTGCGAAGCGATGTCCTCGTAACCTCGTCTGCGAGTATTATACAAGACGATACAACAGTTTAGAAAATAATTTAAATCTGTAATAATAATAATTATAAATTTATTGTCAAAAAACAGTACAAACTGCGTATGACCACGTGGAGGACTATAAACTAATTTACTCTCCGGAAGCAAGCAAGGGACCATCCCATCAATTCCGATCAAGGGCCCTACGGCAGAGGCGGATTCAAAATTTCAGCAAAAGTACCTAGAAAAGATTAAAAGTTAGCTGCGAGTTATAATACTAATAGAATGTCAATATGTTTGTAATTTAATGCAAAACATTTACATGCACAAATTATTATCGAACTATAGATTATTCTGAATATAGTGTTTAAGAATTGACATTACACCAAATTCACGATTTATCCTTACAATAAACACACCCCTAGACAAAGCCTAGAGAACCTGTATAAGAAATCCACCTCTACCCGAAGGAAAACCGGAGCAAAACCCGGGCCAGGATAGGTAAAACCCGGGCCAGGATGGGATTCGAGCAGATCCATCGTTCCCATTCCACCTCCCTCTATCGTCGCCGGATTGTGAAAATTCTCTCACGGTGGATTTCTTATGGCAACTGGCATGTTCACTCATCCAATCAACATCGGACGAACGTTCGAGCGAACTGTATCCTGGTGTTTCGTACATCAAGGAAAAGACTGACAATGAAATAGAAATATGAAAGTAAAACTGGTGAGGAGGAGGAGGATTGTATTACAATGGGAGAAAAGGTAATGATGAATCATGAACGAGGTATGCGAATGTCCAAATACGCGAAATTGTATTATTAATCTACGATTCGTGCAATACTGAAGAAGAGAGAAGAAATAAAGGGGTTGTATGCTGCACACGGAGTAGCAAGACTGTAAAAGCAACCCAAGATGGGAGATGTGGAAATTTGCTTGTCGTGTGGATAATCTTTTGGTTTGAGGAACGAATCGTCTGTCTTTCAATTATGATACATTGCTTCTGATAAAAATCTCTTCTGTGCTTTCATACGCGCATTGGTTGGATTACGAGCACGTTCCCAGAACGATATCTGCTCGTAATCCAACGTTTCACCATAATTGGTGACAGTTTTTAATATTTACAAACATGTTTTTATAAGCATGAGGTCCATGAATGGCTTACTAATGGCTACGATTGTGAAATACGAAAAACTAAACGACTGTCATGTTGTTCTGCACTTTCACAAGTTGATGGAGAAACCGCTGATTACACAGAGATATATTCTACAAATAAAATACTGAGTACAGCAGTGGATGATTTATAAATTCACCTTTTGATAATCTGAACAGACAAGTGACATATCCCTGAATCCATCTAAAAGTCGGGTTGAAATATTCACTCAGGCGCCCTTCCGCACCTTTACCGCTCAAATACCAAAATAATAAAATAGAAAATTTAGATGGCTTCATTCATCTAATCCTGTAAAATATCTTTCTGGATAAACGATTAACATGGAAATATAACACAAACTATCAAATCTCACAAGCAATAAAACGATATCACCAACTTTGCCATCTCTTCAAACGTCTTTTGCCCAGCACTTCACATTTATAACACAATAATCAGACCAATTTTATCCCACGCAAGCTCAATCTGGGGTTCCGCAGCAAAATCACACATTAGGAAAAAGCAAACCATTCAAAACAAACCATTAAAGCACCTTGGTACATTCCAAATACTCAAATTCACACAGAACTAGGTATTCCACCAATAAACATACATCTTCTGCAACCCGCAACACGTTTTTACAGCAAAAAAGGTAAAACATCCCTTGCTCAATACTTCGATCTTGGTAAACAAGAACTTCCCATAATCAGAATAAAACGAAAACTTCCCAGGCAATTTTTCATTCCCTCGTAACCATGCTGGAGGTAGCACGTGCGCAAATATTAACATTATTGAAATCATACACCAGTAATTATAATAACAATAATTTGTAATCCTGTAATATTATACACCAAATCCGAAATGGAAAGGTCTTCCACGACAACCAAAATTTATTTCGGTTAGTGTTGGAATAAATGAAAAAAACCGTTCATGATGATTATAACAACAACCCACCTGATCGTGTATCCTATACTGGAGACGAGAGAGATTCTGATGCTGCTCTTCTGTACACTAAAGCTCAACACTGGTTCTCAGAATTTTTTATTTCTTATCGTCAGCAATCTATTCACAATTCAAAAAATGGGCAAAAAGTATTTGTTTTTAGCAAAATATCGAGGACGAATTGATCTGCGAAAATAATTGGAGAAATAAATACACACATATATATACACACATTCTGCCCATATAAAATTAAGAAGTTTAAACATATAAAATAACTCAGGGCAATTGCGCGCGGCAGCAAGACTGACATCGCTTCCTCGCCAGAAATATCCCCAGGGTTAAAGGACGCATTAACAGTGCAGATGTGATGGACCTTGGTATCACTTCAAGTTTCCTTTAGAAGGTCATATGTCGAAGAACGGACTCATAAGAAGGTGATTCATTCAAAGTGCTCAACATTGTCATTTGATTGGATTTACTTCGCCATTTGAGACAATGAGATAAAAATCTGTAATCCTCCATCTCATTTTTATTAGTACACTTACCATAGATGATAACACGACAAATAATATTATTTCTGTGGAAACGACTGTTTTGAATCATTAATGCTAATCGATTGCGGCTTCTTCATAATTATTTACTAGTCACGTCCAAATGTCTAAAATCTAGTTTTTAAGAACCGCCCTTTACTGTGTATGTTCGTTGCCTACAGAAGAAGAATATGTTCGTTGCCTAGCGTGTCGAAGTCGGTATTATATATGACAGATTTGGATAAATTTCTACGATAATTTTTTAAAAATTGAAATGCAGGTCAATAAATTTTCTTTCCTTATGGTTTTTACAGATTCTAAAAAGTGTAACTAACTAAAAATGTAGATAATCTAATATACGGTAGCGAGCAAGTTTAAATGATAAATCTTCAATTCTCACATGAAGGTTTTTTTTGTCCGACACCGTATTCAAAGTCAGAAAAAAAAATCACTGAAGCTCACGGTCACAATTAGTTTTAAAAGTCAGCGCTTACTTATGTTCCTCAGAGCGACTAGGCTTAAGTAGTAGTAGTACTAGTTGTAGTAATAATAATAATAATAATAATAATAATAATAATAATAATAATAATAATAATAATAAACATCTTTATTTGGAGGCGAAGTTAAGGCAAATGCCTTCTCTTACACTTAACCTCTTTGTGAATAAATAGTAGTTTTTACATGGTAAAAGATTATCTATGCGATAAAAAGTAAGAAATAAAAAAGGAAGAAGATATCAGAAGGGAAAGAATAACTCATCCATCCATCCATCCATCCATCGCCATTCACACAATGGTCTTTGTGTTAATGCAACTCCGAGAGCAAAGAGGATCGCAAAGTATTGGAGAACGAGTATTTTGTTGAAATATTCCTTACATTATTATCAACGTTGTTTAAGTACTCTCCAAAAATTTCAAATGATAGTTTGAACCATGAATATCTATCCAACGGCGATGAATGTTCATACCCTTTCGGCACAAAATGTTGAATTATTTGACTATAAATTACTATGAACTTATATGGAGAAACTTTCGCGGGTTTTGGTTTTCTATATATCCTCACAAACGCACCTCTGCTTAAATAGCGAAAAAATCCACTGAAACATAACAAATGGAAGTACGAACGCAATGACGTAAATAATTTCATACCTTACGGTGCCTTTTACAAGAATAATTCACCAACAACTGTTCTTACTGAAAAAAAACAAAACGTTCTTATGGAAATGTCAGCCGCATCCCGTGACTGAAGACAATGCGACCCTTGCCAAAGAAAATGTCAAAATACAATTAAATTTATTATGAATTTTTAAAAATTACAAATTAATTGTCCTCGTATAATAGTAAAAATCAGTAGAATGAATTATTTATTAATTACAACTCCTTTAGTTCAATATTTCCACGTTTCGTGAATAGTTGGCCACTTGACATCAGTCAACACGGATGTAATACCTTAAAACGTTTTTGGTGATATGAAATTTGCCGTCACCAGTAATTGGTTCAACCTCCAATATTGTTGGACAGTTGTATAGTTTCGGATGCAGTCGTTTTGAAGGAAAAGGATCCAATATGCGATACTATCCACGAGGTCCGCACTTTCCGACATTCTTGCTGAACTAGTCCTGCTACATAAGGCCGTGTCCTGCGTGGGCGACAAACGCGTGCGACAACTACGAGCGACAAAACAGAAGCGTCGCGTCGCCAGAATTGAGTGTCCCACCTTTAAGCAAGATGTCGCGTAAAGTGCGCGAAAATAAATAAATAAGGGGACCCAAAGGGGGTGTCTTTTGCGTACTTCTCCTATCAAAAATTCATTAAGAGACATTTTTATATTTGCACAAAACCATGAGCTAACTCTTAAAGTGTCGGACGAGATCACGATGAAATCACGGCCAGCTTGATCATATTTATACAACGATCTCTTGTACGATCAAGTAGGTCGTGGATAAAATGTAGCGTTTGACGCGCAACAAAACTCAAGTAAGTTTGAAGTTCAAGCGTCGTCGAATGTCGCGCTTGTAGCGCTACAGTGACCCTGTCGCTCACGCAGGACAGACTCGTAACTACAAGTGTGTTTGACTCTTGTCGCTTGAAAGTTGTCGCACGCGTCTGTCGCCCACGCAGGACACGGCCTAAAATACAAAATTTCATTATCGGAAAGTAAGATAACTCACACAAAATAGTGCATTGAAGGAGACATGATGATGATATCCTCACCTTACACAAAACTAATATTCGCTAATGGAACAACTCTTCAAGTTCGTTGACAAACTTAAACCTAATTTCCTGTGGAATTCGAACAAAACACATGCATAAACTTCCTTGACTTGACTATCTTGGAGTTTATATGAAACAAAAACGTACATTCAAGTACACAGGAAACCAACGTTGCAGACTCTTTCATAGTTCTTTCTACTACGCTACACTACGCAGCAGAAAAACGCCACGTTCAGAGCAATATTACACAGGCTCTACGACACTCCAAAGACAAAATAAAATTGAAAACAATATTTTATCACGTAAATATTGAAACAACTGTCTAACAGATGAACTGAGGTATAAATTATAGAAAATTAACCCTCTCAAAACTTTTTTTTTTTTTTTTTTTTTTTGGTGATACAAAATTTACAAATTTCGTAAATTTGTATGTGGGGACCCAAGCTAAGATTTCGCAGTCATTCAGTAACATGAGAATACCATCACTGGGTTTACAGCATCATGAAACCTGTAAATGGCATTTACAGCAGTTTTCCAGTATTTCGTTTTTAAGGTAAATAATCGTAATAAACTTAATAAAAAACGTATCGTACGAAAAGAACCACCTATTCAGAACAAGATTAAAGTTTTTCAGGTAAATAATAATAATAATCGGTTTCTACATCATTTAAGCAGTGCAATAAATGATTAATAATAATAATAATAATAATAATAATAAACGTAGACTTCATCAAAGTCCATCGATCCGAGTGTAGCTTCGAAGAGGCGGCAGCTAATGAAATTACGACAATTAAAATCCCGCGGATTTCATAGAAGCCGTGAACTAGAGATTGTTAAATATCGGAAAGCTGGTAAAGTCTAACTACCGTACGAAAAGTTACCAAATTCGGGAGAACTGCCAACCTACTCAATTGATTCCTCCTATGTCGTACATTACTCGACTTAGTGACATTTTCATCTTATACGTTGTATTCACTACCACCAAACTTGAAGAAATAACTCTTGGAGAGCTTGTCCTTAAAATACTCGTTTTTTATCCTTTGTAGAGTAACACAAAATTAATATTCCTATTAATAAAATACAATGCATAAATTATCCAAGAAATATTAATTTTTTAACCTACTTTCAACGAAATTCATTTTACGGTAGTCTGTGTTGTTTCCATAGCGTTGGTTCACTCGTAAGGCAGCGTAAGTGCTACCAAACGATGATTTTAATATCAAACGACAATCTGAGGCAGTCCGAGTCTTAACGAGTGTCGGGGTTTTTGTTCTAAAATATTGGTGGTGGCTGTCCTGAAGCACCACTCGAGTCCGCTATCTTTGTTCTTTTGTTGTCCAAACTCTCGATAACTTGAGTACACCTTCCTCCCTCACGCTGTCACCACTGCTTTGTTCCAAGACGTCTTGACCCAGTGATCCTCCCTGACACATTGCCTTTCACACATACTATCATCTTTAAACTTCGCAATCGGAAAGATTCACCTACTGGATAATTCTTATTGTGAATTATTTTTTTACCGAGCAAGTACACTACAAAATAATAGTTAAATTTTCGATTTTCTACAAATTTCTGAGAAAAATATTACCAAACAACCATTTTCAAGCAATCACTGTCCTCCTATTTTGTACGGAGGTGATTACACTGCTGTTGTCGGCATCAACAAACAATGTTTGATAATATTTATGGGAGTAAAAGGGATATTTAGAAAAAAGTCTTTTAGAAATAAGATAGAGCGATATAAATTATGTTGATGGATCTGAACATTCGTCTGTCAGATCACTACAAATGTGATTCACTTAGAACTTCTGTCTTTCATCCTAAAAAAACAAAAGATGATTTAATAATTGACTAGTTGAGTGCTCTCTTGCCATAAATTATTGATTTTTGTATAACTATTCTTTCTAAATCGCCATTTATGAATGTAAGAGAACACCTAAACTGAATTTCAAAAAAATCTCTGGACGGTGTTCTTGGACCCGCCTTAGAACATGCGTGCTGAATTTGAAGCTTTAGACCGTTTGGTGCCACCGCTCCTCGGGTGTCTTCAGCAAACGCGTAAACAAATACGAATTTCGGAAAAAATTCGCTGAGTTTTCCCTCCATTCCCGTATACCACGTGAGCCGAACTGCAAAGGTCTTGGCGTATACTGTGCGGTGAACACATTACCACACGAACACACATAAACACGAATCTTTTTATATAACCTACAACCGTAAAGTACAGATTGTGTTATTATTTATCTCTAATATCTAATCTTATTTAAAAGTTTATATTTTCTAGAGATACGAAATACGTTATCTAATCTTGTGAATTTACTACGGTATAAATTATCGCTTCAGAGTAATTAAGGGCGACAATTATGCAATAATGAATCAACCAGAGTGGAAAAAATTAATCGATACACGTGAATGACTTCGCCTCTATTCGAGTAATTAGGAATTTCTGGTTAGACGTCAAAGAAGGAAGACGCATAATTCAAACTTGCGAACTGCAGTGTTCTACGTTCACGTTATTTGTATGAGGTGATTCGATCTAAATTAGTCACCTAGTTCAGGGAATAAATTACACGAAATATAAAAGATACTGTTACAAGAATAAGAAATACAACTGTCTCTATTGTGTGTTGTTTGAAAAAAGCCTATGTGAAATTTGTATTTTACAAAGATTGATGACCTATATTCTACGAAAAGAGTTTCGGTCCCTATAAGTAAATGGAGAAGATAATATAAATAAGTTTCCATTATTTCTTTAAACCACCCAGCGACCACACGGTACATAACTGCAGACTTTTGATGGCGAGTCACTTAGTACGAATTTACCAAATATTGACTTGGACAATAGAATTTAGTGTTCTGTGAGTCCACGAAGGTTGGCGACATTTGTTCCCAGAAGACCCGCAGGAAATGTAGATATACCAAAATTTAGCTTATTATAGCTTTAGTGTCGACCAATAAGAAGCGAAATTGTGATAACTTTCGGTCATATGAAAATGGAATGGCGACGAACAGGGAATTGAACCCGGGACTCCTGCTTTGATCGCAGGGGTGTTGACCACTACACCACCCGTTCGCCTTCCGCGACTGAACACCATTTCAACTCGTACCTAAATAATGCGGAAGGCGAACGGGTGATGGTGGTTTCCACCCCTGTGATCATTGCAGGAATCCTGGGTTCGATTCCCGGCTCGTCGACATAATCACATCTCCGAAAGTTATCACATATCTTCTCCACGTATAGGGTACACGGAAGAAATATAAGCAAGAGCAAAATTGATTATCACATGGGTTTGCATTGTTTGTGGTCATGCTTATAGTAACCGGCCCTCGCGTCCAAATGTAAAAGGTTTCAGCAGAGTGAACAGAGGTCACACGATGATGGACATTTCAACCGCCAGGGTAACGTTGCGGGTTTGGGAGGTGAGGGGTCAAAGGAACCCGAATTATATACTGTAAAAGGTGCTGTGCTGCTTAGATTTATGTACTCTCGGTCATGCTTTCCGAAGAGCTTCGAACAGCCCACGCGGTATTTCTATTCTATTAATACTATTAAATCATGGTACCAATCCAAGTGAAATCGGTTGAACTTTATGCTTAATTCGTAACTCACGGATAGGCCGGAGCAATTAAATCAGTTGGTGAGAATAACGCATTCAGAACATCTTGGACGTTTTTGCAGCTCCATCGATCTGTACGGATGAGGGGGGGGGGGCGACTTCCTTATAAAGTGAAGTAAATTTCCTGTTTCAGTGACTGTTTGGGTTTTAGAAATTCTTCGACTCGAAGAGCTCGATAATTCGTATATTTTATTCGGCCCCTTCACTTACCTATCACTAATTCTTTAACCGCGCTATTTCGAAAATTTTGAGTTCCATGAGTTTTGAACGTTTACTAGGGATTTTATAGAAAGGGAAAATGTGTTTGGTGCTTAGACCTATTTCCCCTATTCGCGTACAGGAAATAAAATATACTCTTATTTAATCTTCAATTGCCTTAAAGTTATTTAATTTTGAGCAAAATGGTCCATAATCCCACATCATTGCTAGATCTAAACCCATACGCCTCGCTCCGAAAAACAAATTAAATCTTGGATTCGTCAATGGATAAGATCAATTTTCTTGAGAACTCCATGAATCCATGTCATCACTACAAACTCGAAATTTCTATGACTCCAGATTAGAGACTTCAGACTTTGTTTCTTGAGATAAAAATTCACGGGCATTCAGTTCTTCAAGACCATCGAGTACTTAGTTCAAGTGTTCGTGAATGACCTCTATGGCTTGAAGTAGCTTGAAGCCTGGCTGAAATTCTTATTAAGCTTTTTCTTTTTAAGAGGCTCTACCCCGCTACAGCGTCTATAAAGAATTAATAGTTTCACAGCTTGTAGTGAAAGAAAAGGAATGGGGGAGTAGTCTAAAGACAATGTGAAAGTCGTTAAGCCAATGCCAGCATTACGAGATTGTGGACTCTTCCTCTCGCTGTAGGCACGAGTTTGTATCGGTGTCGGCAGAATCTTAGTGAGTGAACATTCGGACGCTACCGATAACATCAGCCGATTCGTAGAACAAACAGTAATTGATATGTAAACTGTGTAGTCTCTTACTTTTGACTGAAATAATGCTGCCTGAAGTTAATATTCCAACGGTTCAGAGCAGCCTTTGTGTGGGTGCCGTGGCATGCCGTCTGGAATGGGTGGAGCTACACTAGGCCAGTTCCCAACAGTAGATATGACAACACCGCGCTTTTGCTCCATTGGTTACATCTCGTCACTTTTCCTTCACTGCGAGGACCATTGCTTATTTTTTTATTATGGAGGTTGAAGAGAGTATTCTTTTTTTAGTAAAAGACTTTTGGCGTCCCCATCTCTTGCCAACCCCCTTTAGATTCGACGACCTCTCTGTAGTAAACGGATGTCTCTCTATTTTTTTCATTGTAGTATTTGTAAATGAGAAATGTAGCGCCCTATTGAAGCTTATCTACATGGACCGATAGGAGACGGGAGTTGGGTGGAAGGTTATTGTTAGTAGGTGGGCCGGTTAGCTGGATTTACCAACAACTTGGTCCACGTGGAGGGGTTAGTAGTAGTAGTTAGTAATAGTAAGAGTTATTGATTCGAGGAGGTGGATAGAGGAAGGAGGGTTCGCTTTTCAGTCACAGCTATATGAAGTGGGACATTAATGTGAAAAGCTACAATTTTTTCTGGCCCCACTGGAAATTGAACCCGGAATGACTTGGCGATTAGCTAACAGCTGAGTCACCGAAGGGGTTCTCTCTAATTGGACCACACTTGACTGTTTCATGTGGTTCCGAGAATACACTCTGTGACCGCAATCGAATGCGTCTTATCTGCCGCGACATCTCATTATCTTATCTCACAGCAGGAACGGCAAGCAGTACGACGGTGGTGGCGGCGGTTGTGACGGCAGAGGTTGAGGGCAATTGTGTGACCGCGTGAACGCTCGCCTGCAGACACCCAGCGAGGCGGCATGGGGGCCCCTGTCGATCCCCATGCGGAGGGCCATCCGGGAAGACACATGGTTGCAGTGGCCGTCTACACCGGGGTGAGTTCTCTTGTTTTGTCTTTCATCGAGTACAGGTCAGGGATGAAACCAGGTTGCAGACGTTTCGTCTTTCTGTGTTACTTCGTGCACTTTTATTATTTATTGTAGTACTATGTAGTCAAATAAGTCATCTCCTAGTTTCAGTTCTCTGACATGTGCGACACTTATTTATCTTTATTTGTAATTAAAGTTTTATCAAAATCATGGAAGTAAGAAGACTTTGTAAATTGTATTAAAACTAAGGAGAAGGGAGAAGGTTAATCAGTAGGTATTCACAGGCAAATAGCCATACGTCCATAGACTCATTTGAAATTCTAAGCGGAAAAGAGGATGTCTTACCTTGGTGACGGACGCGACGTGATGTTATACTTACTGATTGGAAGGTGACCTAAAGCGACGTGAAATGATTTCAAGAGCAATGTCTGAAGGTTTCTAGACGCGGCAAAGATCGCTCACTCCGGGAAAGGTGGAGAAACGTGTGATTATTCCGAGCAAAATTGTATGAATAGCGAGTCACGTCGCCACAACCTTATGTCTCTTATGTGATATCCTGTATTTTTTTCCAATTTCGATATATCCTCTTTAAAAATAGGAAGTTTCTTCTGAGTCAGTAAATTTTAACGTCACTTCAAATAAATTCTACTCACTTCTCTCATAATATAGTCTTATTCTTATTCGCCTCTCCCTTTTATTTAACATGCTGCTTAACTTCCCAATTCGCCCGCGGTATTATAGGTGACCCATAATTGCGTCTCCTTCATGTCACAAAATAAGTGCCAACGAAACCTATTATATCGCTCAATTACTAAATTCTCGTTTCCAAAGAGACATCATTCCGACAAAGCAAGTACTATTGTTTCCCTGTCCATTTTGGTCGAATTTGAACCAATTTTTCATTAAATTTTAAGTGTATTCCAAAAGTAATATTAAAAATAATTAAGGTTTACTAAAATATATAATGAAATAATGTGTACTCGTCATCTTACAATGACTCGGAGGAAGGTCGTAATGCACTACGTGTACTACCTGTACAATAATTAGTTAAGTGTCAGTCAGAAGCGCTTTCGCTCATTAAATAATTATTACCGTGAGACCAGTCCTATTAATAGATCTGGTCTTTCTTGGCTCTGACCAATGCGATGTCCGCAAAGTTTTGGAAGGGAANCCCCCCCCCCGGTAGGGTTGCTGTCCGCAAATTATCCATGATCGCTAAGGGTCACGTCCGCAAATGGTAGGCAATCGAATGTACAAGGAAAAACAGAAAAGATCACTACACAATATTTTTTATTTAAAATCAGTGAACTTCATATGTGTGACGTAAATAGACGATATTACACCAGCGCCGTAGAAACATATTTATTTATTTTATGTCTTTTGGCGAGGCTCAGGCCATTAGGCCTTCTCTTCCACCGAACCGTTAGACTTGGGTACGAGAATTGGAAAGGAGATATGTTAGGTTGTCGGGGAACTTTTTGGTATCGAATCGACATGATTCTGGAGAAGGTGAGAGAAACCCCAGCTGAAAACGTCCCCTAGTTCGGCCGAGCAGAGTACGAACCCATGCTCCACCGCTCTGCGAGATCGTGACAGCGAAGACGGTACCTCTAGACCACCGCTGCCATTAGGAGTAGATCTTTCTCCCTTCGTGAACGAGTAGAGTATTGATGGATGTGAATAGACATTCTCCTTCAAAAGGTCTTTACATATTGTGCTCGAGGCGACTTATCTGCTATGCCTAACCTAAATGTACGTTTACACAAGTTTACGCAAGTGTACGCAAGTTTTCATGTGTACGCAAGTTTACATGTGTACGCAAGTTTTCCAAGGTTTGCGATTTGTATGAGCTCAGACACTTCTACCTCATACATGTATACGGCAGCGTTCACACTTCGCCATTTATTTCAGGGAATTCTTGGTGAATCGCGAGGGAAGAACACAAACGGATAGACTAATCTACTAAAGAAATAAACTAATCAAAACTTAACCAATGAACATAATATGCACCACTCAACACTTAGGATTTCAGGAGTGAATCGATTAAGTGAAATACTTATGACAACATTGATATAACCTACAAAAACACAGCTAGAATGTAAACAAACATGGCGGAGCGCGTAATGGCCACGGGTTCTGGTTTATGATATAAGCGTAAACGTACCTTTAGGTCTGCTACATTTCCTAGTGGGGCAGTAAAAAATAATTTTGTGTATTTTGTTTTGTATTGGGGCTTTAGAGCCCGTCAACGTCCAGGTCATTCGAGCTTCGATTTGTGTATAGTCAATAAAGTGACTTCACTGACACTTCTTTCTAAAGGATATATGAAAGTACGGTTGAAAATTTACTTTGTATTTTTTGTTTTTGGTAATTTGGTTCGAATAATTTTAGTTTTTATAAAGTTGCGACTCCTGTACACTAAAATATTTCTTGTAGTATTTTTTTAATAATCGCTCTATTGAAAAAAATCTCGAATTTAAGGTTATTTCAATAGTTACGATTTATAAACAATATTTTCCGAATAATTTATAGTTTGATAATAATACGTACTTGTGAAATACCTTTTATGTGTTTTATTAATACAAATTTGTTCGAATTATGTTAATATTATAACACGTATCGAACTATTTTTATTCTTGTATTATGAGTGTTCTGAAATGTTAAATCCGCCTCTACCTGAGGGTCCTTGATCGGAATTGATGGGATGGTCCCTTGCTTGCTTCCGGAGAGTAAATTAGTTTATTGTCCTCCACGTGGTCATACATAGTTGTACTGCTTTCTTGACTATAAATTTATCATTTATTACTACAGTAGAACCTCGATTATCCGGAGTAATGGGGGAGGGGGTCGCACGGATAAATAAAAACCACGGTTAATCGAGACACTTCATGTAATGAATTATGTACATAAGCGTGCATTCGTATGTGTGTAGAATGTCACGTTATCATCAGGGGTTGGAATATGAAGTAAGGAAGTCTTCGTTTCTTGCAATTTGAAATGATTTCCCTGACTTCATTTCTAACATTTCTCAAATTCATTACGTCCTGGATGTCAAAATTTTATTGGTACCTCTCTAAGTTTCGAAGAACCTGCGTACAATTGTGGGAACAGTAGAAAGTATCTGGATTTATGTATGATAATACATTTATTGTCAAAAATGCAATACAAACTGCGTATGACGACGTGAAGGACAATTAACTAATTTACTCTAGAGTAGAAATTGTAGTTGAAATTCTTTTTTGCGAAGGAAAGTGAGCACCACGGTTAATCGGGACACGGTTAATCGACGTTCTACTGTATAATAAACTCGTATTGAGATATTTTGTTCATCTTCGAAAAACACCTGCATTTCTTTGGATCTTTTAGTTTTTCTTTCAACCAACGTGTTCACTGTCTCGTGAATTGCCTTCACTGCATCTACGACGTCAATATTTGGACATGGAAGTAAAAACACATCTCAGTTGTGAATGAAATCCTTCTCATTCATATATGGTGCGCTCCGAGGTTAAATCGGAAGACGTATGCAATAAACGGACATTTACAGTTCTCCCTGTCAACGTTCTTTTCTATTAAGTTGCTGTTTGTGACATGAAACTTGTTCAGTCGAAACAACAAGTTTCAAAGCTGAGAAATCAAGCACAAAAAATTACTGCGCAATATTTTAGTACGTTCTGTATACAATCATTCCAGGTTTATTTACAACGTTCATTAGCTTATTTCTTCTTGAGATAAGACAAGTTTACTAAGTTGTTATAACTACTATATTTCAATATTTACCATTGCTTGTCTTTACTATCTTAAAATGTAAACTAAATATTATATCTTCGAAACTCAAACTAAACTTGTATTATTTCTGTCGTGTTTTATTAAATCAATATAACTTTTAAAAGGGGAAACACACATTTTAAAGGGGGGAATTGTGGTTTCGAGCACAAATACCATTATGATGTATGAAGAAATGGAAAAATCAGAGACTGACTATTGATTTATTTAGAGGCACTGATTACTTGATTAGGATGGCAGTTCCTAACACGCGGTAAGGGGGGTGCGTGAGAGACTATCAAGAGGAACGTAAGCTTTGTACTAGTATCAACATGCTCTTCAACAGGATAAAAAATTAGCTTTTATCACCATGTTGCAGTAACTCAGTGCTAGCGTGCTCGCCTTGAAATGGAAAGGACCCTGGTTCTAATCACGCTGTAGTCGGACTTTGAAAGACGAAGATTGTAAAACGTTCTCTTAGGAATGTGTGTCACAAGTCATAGAATATGACAGAACAATGCAAGACGATGGATAATATCCATAAAAATTATATAAAATGATCAGAATAATTTTCAAGAAAGTCGTGTGGCGATGTTGTTTTGGTGTCGAATAAGGGTTTTTTACGACGTCGTGAAGACGCCGTTCTCCGACGCTGAATCGACGTTCCATGCGTACGCGTTGGTAACGTCTTACCGACGTTGTTGTTCGACGTCACTACGACTTTGACGACGTCGTAACGACGTCCTTACGACTCGAAATTTCTACGTGGGATAGCCTAATCATGTTCCATGCAGTTCACTAATGATTAAATTGATAGCATAATGTAATTACTTTTAATGTGGTTTGCTTTGTAAATATTTTTATTTACGATTTGATAATGAAGTCAGCTCAATAGATACGCGGGTACCTTATTTGGTATTTTGAAAAATCTATCAAGACTTGAAGAACTAAAAATGGTTAGTTATAATTTTGGATCGTAAGCAAAGGGTATACGTAGTTATGTAATTTTGTTAAAAACAGAAAAAAACGGTAGATACAAGACAATTAAGTATTTAAATCGGGACCTCATCCCATAAAAAAATTTCACAAAACGCACCCAAAAAGTATCTGAAAGCGTCCTCTTGTTCTTGTAATCACTCATTTTAGGTAATAAAAACTGGCATTTGACTTTCTTAGTTTTAATTCTTGAACGGCTTTTAAAAATTACAGGAATGTTTTCCAATGAATTGCCGTCTCCAAAGTGTCTTCGAAAATCAGTGGAAATTCCATCCCGCTCTACAAACCTAATTAGAAAAAGAAATCAAGTTACTGCAACCGAGTTCCAAAGAAAAGATTCCATTAATCCCATTCATTTTGGTGACAGAAAGCAATGGAACTGATCCTTGTGATTGAAAAACATCTCGTATAGGCTGCGGTGGATCTGGACCGTAGTCANGGGGCAACCGGGGAGGGATCTAGGGAGCATTTCTGTTTGAAAATCATGGTTTAACAACATACATTTTTAAAATATCTTTAAATAAAACATATCAAATCATCAAATAGATCATTAACAATAATATATATTAACCTAATTTATTATTTGTTAAAAGTGGCAAAGTATGCTTTTAACTGTTGAGTTTAGATCCAACGGGGGAGGGCTATAGCCCCCTTAACCTTCCTCTCAACACCTGTACGCAGTGGCGGATCTATGGGGGTGGGTATAACCCCTCGCCTGCCCCCTCCCCCCACTGGATATTGGTGTTTAGTGTTGAGGGAAAGCTATAGCTGACCGCTGTGGAAGGACGCGGGAGGATTCAAATGTGATTATCGAAAATATAGATAGGAGGCTATTAAATATCGATGTTACTCGATAGTCGAAACTATCGATAGTCCTACCGAATGTTTTGAATTACTATCTTCTGAAGTAACTATCACGTTACAAAGTGGATTTTATTTACTAGTTAAATTATTCATAGAACTAAAAGGGTAATTTATAAACAAATAAGATAATTAGACTTAACTTTAATTTGAAGAGTTATGGACCAAAATCCCGGCATTTTTATGAATAATAAAACTCTTAATACTGCTTTCTGTCTTGTGTCCTTGCTTTGTCTTTATGTCTTTTTGTCACTTGAGACCCTGCTTTCCTATGTCATTCCGATTCCTATTGATGATTTCTACCTCCCTCCAATTTTGTACGTGGAGTTCAGAAACATTCTGTATAATATTTAAAGAAAAGTGGAAGAACTATTTTATGCAAATCAAATTATGCATTTTCATTTTTTTACGTAGCGAACGGTACAAATGTCCATTCCGAGATTTTTATGAAAGTAAATGACTCCGGAGGATCCAATGTTCAAATGACGACCAAAACTAAACAAAAATGATAGCAAAAGTCATCGCTTCGACAAAATAATTCAACGAAGTCCTTTTTAAGAAAATGTTCCAACAACGTATAGCTTTGCATTTTGAAAATAACGTTAAGATCATGCCCATGATACAGCAAAAAGATACAACAGAAATTAAGACGAAGCTCATTCAATATTGGTACAATCATAATGCCTTGAAATGGTAAGTTTCATAATTTCAAAAATTTATTTTGTCCTCTTGGTTTTTGATAATGCGTAATATTTTTCTAACAGCACCACCATATGTTTCTTCCTCTCCATGAATAATCAGTATTACTTTTAATAATATACTGTTAAAAAGGTACAGAAAATATATGAAGGGTACATTACACTCCTTTCTCCTTACCCAACAAGCAAATTGAAAAATACTGCAATTATATAAAATACAATTCAATGATTACAATTCATTAAAAATAAATTTTAACAAATTGTAATAATAAAATTAGAGGTTTATTTCTAAAGAATGTTTGTGAATCGTACTTACAAAGATCAAATATAAGTACTTGTAGATGAAAGAAAATATTATTAATTTTTTATTATCACAATGTTACTATCAATTCAAGTATAAATAAATCTAAAGACAAAAATAAACCATTTCAAAAACTATTCTCGACAAATTCAGTCAGAACTGAAGGACGTAGGGAGGTACGTCACACGTATGCTTCCAAACGCGAAGAACAATTAGATCACAGAGAAACTGAATGAAAATGACGCATGACTAAACAATAGCCAACACTTAAGTCATTTGAAACAAAGCTGAACGTTGAGTATCACCATTTCGTTCTCCTCACCTTGAAGAAAATAGATTGAGAAACGCTAAAACAAGACAAAGACACGCGAAAACTACATACAGAATTTGGATTCAAAACATTTCTTTGTAATGTACTCGACACATGTAAGTCAGTCTTACAATAAAACGTTGAAACATTTTCACATAGATTGGTCATTTAATAATGATTGGAGTTAGTTACATTAACGTGTTATCAGTATCAACTTGTAAGCATTTAAGACATCTGTGGACCGTAAAAATCTTCGTAAAAGAACAAAATGTAAAAATTGTAGAATATTGTTTTCCGCGGATAAACAAAACATTGATCTTATTTGAAAAGTATAAATGTATGAGCTGTCGAGGTTATGAAACAAAGTTATGAACTAAATAAAAAAGGGTTATAAAACAAGCAGAGTAAATTTTCTCCCATTACATACATTTCTTATTCGATTTAACCAAGTACCACTGTAAATTTTCATTGAGAAATCCTCGTCTCGATAATTCCAACAGAATCTTACAACTACTATAGAAAATAAAGTCTTCTACCCGTCGTTCTTATTTCCAGATCTGCCCCATCAGTCGTGGAAGTGAGAAATCAGCATCTCCGATTCGTATTTCACTGCGCAAACTGTCCCCCCTCCTCCTCGCAACTGCACGCCTTGCTTCCTCCAAATGCACACTGCATGGATTAGCCGCTCGAAGTTCACAAACATTCTTTCGGACTGGCGATGAGCCTCATCGACAACTTTCAACGAGTGACATTAATCGGAACTCTACAGGAGATAAAACCACGGGACCACACTATACTCAAGTTATCGAGAGTTTGGACACCAAAAGAACAAAGATAGCGGCAGATAGCGGACTCGAGTGGTGCTTCAGGACAGCCACCACCAATATTGTAGAACAAAAACCCCGACACTCGTTAAGACTCGGACTGCCTCAGATTGTCGTTTGATATTAAAATCATCGTTTGGTACCGCTTACATTACCTTACGGGTGTACCAACGCTAGGGAAGCAACAAAGAGACTACCGTAAAATGAATTTCGTTAAAAGTAGGTTAAGAAATTAATATTTCTTGGATAATTTATGCATTGTATTTTATTAATAGGAATATTAATTTTGTGTTACTCTACAAAGGATAAAAACGAGTATTTTAAGGACAAGCTCTCCAAGAGTTATTTCGTCAAGTTTGGTGGTAGTGAATACAACGTATAAGATGAAAATATCACTAAGTCGAGTAATGTACGACATAGGAGGAATCAATTGAGTAGGTTGGCAGTTCTCCCGAATTTGGTAACTTTTCGTACGGCAGCTAGACTTTACTTAAGACCGTAGTCAAACCAGTTGTGATTCGGTATTTGACTAATTAAACAACATTAAACACTAATTAAACAAATTGCCTGCTTATCACAGTTTCTTCGAAAATTTATATTTACTATTTTTATGCAACGTATTTCATCTTGGCGAAACCTGATGATCCAAGGAAAACCAGAATTCGTTCTCGTCTACGAAAAGACTCCCTCTGTCCACCCTGAGAAATTATCGATCGATAAAGAAGAGAAATGCTCCTATTAAACATATATTACATAGCACAAAAATATTATTAAAATTAAATAAAATTAGTCACATAAACAGCCAAATTGATGTGGAGGAGCCCAGAAGGGATGACCTCCCTAATGATATTAATGACATACCTCCCTAATGATATTAATGACATATTTCGATGTATGGGAATATATTGTATTTTATTGCAATTAACCGTCCTGTAAAGTGACCTAGTCACTGATCTGGAAACATAATTAAAAGAAACTGAAGTTCGACGTAGATGTCAGTGTCGTGTGAAGACACATTCGACCTTCGATTCAACGGTGTACTTTCAAATCGTTATGATGTATCGTAAAGGGGCACGTACACGGGATTAGTGAATGCCGCTTTTCAACGCCTCTTCGTGTCTCTGCACAGTAGAATATATCGAGGACAAAAGTATTTTATTCAGTAAATTTGGTGAATTGTGGCGAATTATCGTTTATATGTATATAAACAAATACCATGTTAAGACAATTATTATAGTTTCTTTTTAATTGTTTATATATATTTGATACACAATCTCTCGAATCAAAAATTCATTTAACTTAACATGACATTTGTTTATATACATATAAACGATAATTCGCCATAATCCATCAAATTCACGGGATAAAATTCTTTTGGCCAGGTTTCGTCTCAATATACTCCACTGTGCGGCGTCACAAAGCGGCGTTGAAAAGCTTTGTTCACTAGCCCCGTGACCATCCCCGTTTACGAGAGTAGCTCCCATTACCCGGCGTTCGAACCCAGAACCGTAATACCACGTTTTCGATGCCAATAAACAAGCCAGTAGTTGGCCTCCGATAACTGGAATATTTGGCGTCGTGTGGACACCACAAGCTTTGCTTTACAAGCCCGTGGCCTTCTAAAATCGATGACCACAATTGGCCAGCCAATGAATTGTCGTGCGGAGTTGATTCAAGTCAACTATTAAAATCTAATACCCCCCTTACCTCCCCCTCAACCACTTAAACTTAAACTTTATTGTCAAAAAAGCAGTTACAAACTGCATATGACCACGTGGAGGACAATGAACTAATTTATTCTCCGGAAGCAAGCAAGAGACCATCCCATCAATTCCGATCAAGGGCCGTAAGGCAGAGGCGAATTTGTCGTTTCAACATACTCCTAACGATAAAAAATAGTTTGACCCGTGTTGTAGTATCAACAAATACCAACAAATATTGTATTTAATAAAACACAAAAAAGTCATTTCACATGTACGTATTATTACCCAAGCTATAAATAATTCGGAAAGTATTGTTGATAATTCGTAACTATTAAATAACACTAAATTCGCTAATAATTATATCAATTGACGCAGTCTCTAGGCAAGCCTAGCGAGTCTTTATAAAAAACATCCGCCTCGACCCGAAGGAAAACCGGAGAAAAACCCGGGCCAGGATGGGGCTTCAGAATTAATGTACATAACCGTGCCAGGGTTGAGTACATATACAATTAAATTTATATGAATAATAAGACATAATACTAGCATGCAGGAAAATAGTTTTGAAATTGTCAGATATTTTGAAAGTACTACAACAATGGCGTGATAAAGTACAAGACGACTTTAATTTTTTATTAATATTTTTGTATTAATAAATATCAATAAATTATTTTACAGTATAGAAGCACTGGTACAGAAATAGCTTTTAACCGCGGATTTGAAGAGATTCAATTTAATAATATCCTTCATATTTTAGTGCAGGGAATTATATAGAACAATTCCCGAATGATACGGTCGTTTTTGGCAAAGCGCGGTTGACACTCGGACGATGAATATTATTCCTATTGCGAGAATTGTGTTCGTGAACAAAACAACAAAACACTTCAAGCAGCGTCACTCGAGAATCGGTATCGTGCCTTCTACTACGTCTGTACCGGTCGCGACAATGTGCTGCCTCATGTGGACAGACCAAGGCCAATTGCAGAAGCCAAGTGTTGTCTTCCATTCATTGGAAGACAGCTATTGCCTAGTGAAATTTGCCACGATTTGGCCAAATTTGGAAGCCAATTATTGACCAATTATTGGCGCCGTAAAAACACGGAATAACAGGAGAGATTCTTACGTTGTAAATAATTCCCAGTGAGAATTGATTCGAAATCTCGCTCAGATGTCAATAACCCTGCACCTACAGGACTAAAAGAAACAACGGGAATGAATTAACTCTACTCTACGCTACGTGGTATTAATGCATACAATGGTATTTGTTTTTTACAAGCACCTAATATGCTGCAGAGAAACGACGTTTGTGTGGAATTTGTAGTGTGTTTGAGGTTACATGAACTATCGCCAAAACCACTTCTCTGCAGCAAACGTCATTCGACAGTTCCTCTCTAATATATTCCTGGCAATCTTCGGTTCGGGGAAAAGCAGTAAAATAACCAACAACGTAATAGTAAACACCGTTAACGTAATAGTTAGTACTTAGCTTTTTAATTGTCAGATCGTGTTCTCATGAAAATTCAGAGAATTGTTACTGACATGATGATTGATGGGATGGTCCCTTGCTTGCTTCCGGAGAGTAAATTAGGTTTTTTTCCCTCCACGTGGTCATACGCAGTTTGTACTGTTTTTTGACAATAAATTTATTTATTTATTTACATGATTCAAGAAAAACACTTATATTCTGGTGTTGATAGACGTTATTGACTGTGGAGTTGATATTTGAAAATTGAACTAATGAGACAGCTGTTTAATGATCAAGAAAAATGTTACAAATTAAAAACAAGGAAAATGAAATTATGCCAATTAATCAAAATTCAATAAGCTGGTCTCATTGCTTGGGTAATGTCTTAATTCTGGTAGGAAAACGTGCCATAAATCGTGCGTTTGAGAAAATTTTGAGGACGTATGTTGAGAGTCACCCACTCTCCTGAATGAGAGGGAATGATCTAAGTAACTCCCACCAAATCAGATATGACTTGTTATCCATTTATTCTTCTTCAAATCACTAAGACGTGAAAAACATACTAATAAAGAAAAGTCTTGAAGGGAACAAGTATCAATGTAACAAAACAAATGCATAGGAATACCAAACTATGACATATACAGACGGTTTTTTGTTAATACCCTTCTNAAACAAATGCATAGGAATACCAAACTATGACATATACAGACGGTTTTTTGTTAATACCCTTCTCTTTAATTTTATTTATTAATTCCAACCGTTTTATTTCTATAGACATTTAGGGTTAATTTTGAAAAAAAAATGTGTGGTTTCGTTTAATGACTTAAGATAATGAAAACTATTTAAATAATATTATCACAAAAATAAAAAACATTTATTCGTATTTATATTTAAAATTCTTCCAACCCTCTTACCCTAAACTTCAACAATATCTAGCCCCACAACAAATTTCAACTAAGAAAATTTTGTAACTAATCATAATCGATACTAAATTAATCATTCATCAATGGATTGACTGTTTTTCTCCGCGCGTGGCGCAGTTGTGGACGAAAACGAGATATCTTATTGTGAAGTAAGCCTAGCGACCCTCCACGTGCTGCAAGTATAATACCTTATTAACCCTTCCCTGAGGTCAACGTTGTTCTACTTATCGCATATCGCTTGTTTACAATATCTAGGAAATACACATTAACACAATAAAGAATTCCTAATTTTATTCGCAAATTTAAGACTTGTATTTTTCATTCAGAATCAAGTTTTCACATTCAATTCCAACCATTGTTTCATTATACTAAGAATCAGCAGCAAATGAATGAAGTAATCAGGAATCCAAGGATTTTCCATGGTTTAGAAATGAAATTAAAAAGGAAAACTGCAGTGCTTGAAAAATGTATTCATACCATGCATAATTCTACGCCAAATAAAAGTATAACTCGTAACATTACGGAGAAGCTGAAAAACTTATCAATCCAGGTTTTCTGAGAAGTTTTGGCACGCTACAAACGCGTCAAAATGGTATAACTACTGTTTTCGTAAATGCATTTTATTTCTGTATCAGATAAATAAAATAATAAAGTGGGTTGAAGGGGATTAAAAACATAACATGGGTCGTCACTACATTGCACGCTAATATTGTTAGTTTTAGTTTGGTTTTCAAGGTTACTAATAAAAAACTACGCTTTCTGAAAACTCAAAAAATACATACACCCGAGTGAATAGTTTTTTTTTTTTTTAATTTCAAAGGGACTCTCCTTATTCATCGTAACTTTCAGTCGGTACAGCGCGTTTTTAATTCACTTCAACGTCAGGTACGACGTCGCAACTAGTAAGAACTGAGGGCATTCAATTTGTACCAAATGTATGTTACAAATTATTATTAAATCTCTGAAGTTTAGGCACGCGGAGTTAACAATTTAGTAGCCTAAGTTACGGAATATTATATCTATATAAGTCCAACTTAGAGACAATTATAAGCAAAAAGCCATTACATTAGGGATTAAGAGGGCATTTCAGGAAACTTTAGACAATATTGTACGTTTTTCATACGTCTGATTGCTCATATTTATGCAATTATTTCCCACATCTAAAATACAAAAATCAGTTATTTGCCTTAAAATCCGATGTCTCCAAAAAAACTTACATTCGTTGACTTGAATTTGTAGGCGTTGGAAACCCACTTCTCCGTCGCTGCATCTTCAGTTCGGTAAGCGAACGAGTACTTCTGAGAAAGACGGACCTTCCGCTGATAACGATGCTCACTTGTCGACGGTTGGCTCATCTTGTCACGTTCAACTGTTAGGTCACGTCTCCGCTCGCACCTCTATTACTTCAGGAAGGAACATTGGAAGTTCGTAACTATTACGTGGATGAAGAAAAGAGTCTGGAAGCTCATGACCCCTCCGACCGAAACAAACGTAAAACATAAAATAAATTTTTAATTCTATTAACTCAATTGGTACTTGTCGCAACATGTAAAAGCAGATTGAGTATTATTAAATACAATGATTGAAATTTAATTGAGTATAATACTTTGGAATCCATAAAGTATGTAAATACTAATATTACATTAGTACAAATATAATCCTAGGTAGTGTGACAGTATTCGTTCCCTTTCAAAAGCGTTGGATTACCAGAGGTAGAAAATACATACCTACATGTAGAGGCAACGTTGGCTACTGGAAATTCGGAGTACAGGGGGGAGGGGTAAAAATAAAGAAAACAAAAAGTATTGGTGGATTTAGGAGAGAGGTGGACAAAATTCAACTGCTGCTGATACTACTTGCTACCCTTCGTTATACGCTATCCTTCGCTTCTTGATGTGGAACTGTAAAACACGACAGACGACATTCTGTGCTTAGTTCCGCTATGTAACTTTTGTATAAACAAGTACTATAAATTAACTTTTTTATAAAACAAGTTAAAGGAAATATAACTAAGTTTTAACCTAGGGGGTAGAGCCAAATTTGGTGTGGAAGCTCTCATGTCGGGGCAGATAATGTGGTAAAGCCTCCCCGTCAGTTGTAACGGCGGTTCGGAAGTCCCTTATAATTTTGAATGAAAACTCTAATTTAGGTATTACAATGAAAAATGTGTATTTTTAACAGTACATTTATGTTTCGCTCTTTTCAAATTTGTATCAACTACAACTTACTTTTCGTCTACTGGCATTAAAGGTTTGTGTACAAATATAGAAAACACTTATATTAAGATATCCAGTGGCGGTGATAGCGGGTCCCGTGGTCAGAGGGTCCCACAGAGGAAAGAAAATTAAATTAAAATAAAAGATAAAAATTAACAAATACCACAAGTTTCTCGACTTGATCGAAAATGAAAAACAATTTAATTTTTGTCGTTAATGTGTTTCTTCAACATAAACTGAGAAGAAATTAATTTTCATAACCAGCTTTGTAATGAACGTATGATTTAATTTATACAATTTGTTGTTACTACACCGGATTTGCGTATCGCAACATAAGTGTCGGAAATATGAACGTATGAAGGAATTCTAAGAGCACAGAAGGAAACCAGGTAACGTAGGAAAGCCAGTAGGAAATTACAGTGAGACAAATATCTTTAAAAAATATTAAAAAAAGGTTTATGAGTGAAATTATAAATAGTAATAATAAGAAATAATGCAAATTATGTTTTATACTGACTGTAATTTAGTTGTTTATTTAATGTATACGTGATAATTGGGTATAATTAATATAAGCCAATACCAATTTTTTTAAGAGGAAGAGGGAGGGAACCATGAAAAATCTTGGAGGGGAGCGAATCCTTACCGCCGCCACTGAAGATATCACTTCACATATATTAACTTTAAAATCATGGTGCAGTACCTTCCTTGATTGAATTGATGGAGTCTACTTTTCGAGAAAGAGTGCCGCCGTTCCCTCGAGTAAAGAGGGAACTACTTAATCACAGTCAGTATTAAACACTATTTGCTTTATTTCGTATTGTTACTATTCATAATTTCACTCAAAGGTCTTTGTTTTCATGGTTTATTTAGATATCTGTCTCACTATAACTTCCTACGTTGCCTGATTTCCCTCTTTTCCTGTAAAAGAAACACAAAAGAGAATTATTAGAATTCCTACGTTGATATTTCCAACGCTTGTGTTGCGATGCGCTGAGTCGGAGTAGCGAAAACCCCAATCTACGCGTACCCACTAAACTTGACTTCCTGTCAGACTTGCAAAAATATTAGTAACAATAAATTGTTTAAATGTATACCTTATTTAAATTTAATCGTATGTTCAATATAAAGCAGGTTATGAAAATTAGTTTCTACTCAGTTTAGTTGAAGAAATACATTTACGACAATAATTAATAGTTTTTCATTTTCTATCAAGTCGAGAAACTTGTGAAATTTGTTAATTTTTATTTTTAATTTTATTTTAATTTATTAATATATATAATAAGAGTAAAATAATGTAAAACACGGAAATTAATTATTTCAATCAAAATTATTTACGAAAAAAAAACAAAAAACGAGGAAGTACGTCAAATATATCGTGAGAGAGTGAAAATTCGAAAATCACACACAGTCCCCTATTTGGGGCTGCGTCCCTGCAAGCTTGGGGCGTCACCCCAACCTGGTTCCAAGCTTTTATAATCCAGATGAGTAAGGTACTCTAGGGAACTTTCTATGGAAATTGTTTAAAGAACCACAACACACCATATTATCTACAGTTTGTGAGTGAAAAATATACAAGTTAATAATAATAATAATAATAACAATAATAATAATAACAATAATAATAATAATAATATTTTATTGAACCACATAGATCATTACAATGATGTATGGCGAGTCATAGTACTAACAACAATAACAATAATATTTACATATAAGAATAACAACAATATAATAATTTTGATACATTTAACCATATTCATTTAACTTAGGTTAAATAGAAGTTAACATAAATTACACTTATTTTCTACCATTACAGAATATTAATATTTATTTAGGCTAGGGTTATATATCTATGGTAGGAATTCTATTATTTTACCTTTATTTTATTAATTTATGTGAAGGTCTATATTTATGCTAAAACAGTGTAATTTAATGTTGTTAGATCTTTTCCCGCATCATGGGTCCCCTTCTGCACCTTTGTTCTAATGATTACCTGCAACAGATTGTATTTCATACATTAGTTATTATCATTGAGGAATTCTTGTACACTGTAGTAGAGTTTCTGTTGTAAGAATTGTTTGAGTTTTGTTGTGAATGGGTTCAGTGTATTGATGTACTTTAGGTTTAGTTGTAACGCATTATATAGCTGTATACCTGCATTATGTGTGCTTTTTTGGCTAAGAGTGGATGTTACCTGTGGTAGATGGATATATCTGACCTGTCTAGTGTTGTGAACATGAACAGTGGAATTAAATCTATAGAGTGGTCCTTTGTCTAGTAGATCCTTTTTTACAAAGTTAAAAGTTTCAAAAATGTACATGCATGGCAGTGGAAGTATTTTCAACTTTTCAAATAATGGTTTACACGTAGAAAGTTTATTAGAGTTGGTAATTGTTCATATTATTCTCTTCTGTAAACAAAGTTTGTTTTGTTTCTGGTGCTTGTCCCCAAAATATTATACCATATTTGAAAATGGATTGGACATTTGCATAATATTCTGTTCGAAGAGTGTCTATTGTGCAATTTGCTGTTAGAACTCTGATGGCATAGTTTATTGTGCTGAGTTTCATATTCAGTGTTCCTAGGTGACAGTTCCATTTCATGTTATCTTGTATAGTAAGTCCCAGAAACTGTGTTGTTTGTTTGAAGTTGAGGTGTTTACCATTAAATTCGATGTTAGGTGTGGCTGTTTAGATGAATGAAGATTATGGAAGGAAACTATGCAAGTTTTGTCAGTGTTTATTATGAGTTTATTTTGTTGGAACCATTGGATTAGGGTGGCGATAGTGGATTTGGTAGTGTTAAGTAAGTTTTCAGCAGTTTTGGCATGGAATAAGATGTTTGTGTCATCAGCAAAAAGTACAATTTTGTGGTTTTTGATGATGTCATTAATATATGTCATTAATATATAGGATGGGATGTCATTAATATATAGGAGAAATAGTATGAGTCCCAGGGTGGAGCCCTGAGGAATTCCGTGAGTGACATGCATGGGCTGAGACCTGTGATGTTTTATTTGATTTTCATGCTGGTAGGATACTTGTACTATTTGCTGTCTTTCAGATAAATATGACTTTAGCCAGTTGTATCCTATTCCCCGAATTCCATAATTTTCTAGTTTACTGAGGAGAATTTCATGATTGATTATATCAAAAGCTTTTGTGAGATCTAAGAATAGTCCAACAGGGATTTCTTTCTGCTCAAGTGCAATTAAAATTTCATTGAGAAAAGCAAATAGAGCAGTTTCAGTAGATCTTTTTTCTCTAAATCCATGTTGGGAGTCTGTAATAATTTTGTTACATGTTAAGAAGCTTTTTAATCTGTTATTAAATAGTTTTTCTAGTATTTTAGAGAAACCTGTGAGAAGTGATATTGGCCTATAGTTTGTTACATTATGTTTGTCATCTTTTTTTGTGAAGAGGTTTTATGATAGCAGTTTTAAAAATTTGTGGGAAGATACCTTGGGTTAAGGAGTAGTTATACAAGTGAGTAAGTGGTTTGATTATGTACATTGCAATTTTTTTAATGGCTGTGTCTGGTATTTCATCAATTCCGGAGGATGTTTTGTTTCTCATTTTACTAATTATCTGAAGGACTTCTTCCTCATTCANGAAGGACTTCTTCCTCATTCGTTTCCCTGATATACATTGTTGATGTTACATGAATATCATTTGGTAGTGGTAGAGCTTGTAGTGTGGTTGTGTTTTGTTTATTTTGTAGTTGGTTGGCTATGGCTGTAAAATGCTGGTTGAGTGTATTAGCAACTTCAATGGGGTCAACTATTTTGTTATTGTCTTGTATCAATTCTATGTGTTGTTGTTTATTGGTGACTTGCATAGTGGTTTGCTTAACAATATTCCACATAGCTTTCATTTTGTTGGTAGTTTTCTCTATGTATTTGTCATTCGTCATCTGTTTGGCTTTAATTATTACTTTCTTAAGTACTACTGTGTATTGTTTATAATATGTTTTGAGTTGAATGGGACATGATGGTGGTTTAGTTAACATATGGAGTCTTCTCTTCTGTTCACATGATGTTTTGATTCCTTTAGTCAGCCAATGTTTTTTACTTTGTGGTTTTTGTGTTTGTTGCTTATACGGATGGGATATGTCAAAATAATTTAATAACTGGTAGAAGAATTTGTTGTACTTGCTATCTACATTAGAGGTTTCATAAATCTGAGTCCACGTTTCATTATTTAGAAGTGTTAGAAGTGTATTTAAATTTGTGGTGTTAAATATTCTTCTGTTAGTTATGATGGGGGGCTTTTGGGAGTTCGTATCAGTTGTAAGTTGTTCACTATGGTGAAATTTTTCTAACATCATTTCTATTCAAGATAGGGGAAAAGTATAGAACATACTACAATTATATAATATCACAATTTTACTTTCCCACAGTTGCTGAGCATGCTGGTGCTGAGTGGAACTATTGTGGGAGTTACAATGTTTGACAAGGAATGCTTCAAATCTGATTCTGGAGGGTCCTTGAGTGACACTTTTTCCTTAACATATACTTGGTCTCAAGTGCAGGTTTACTACTTCAGGAGTGAGTACCAGCATTTTTGGTGATCCTTTACATATATTGACATGTTGAACATTACTTTGTAATAAATGGAAGAGTGTAGTATTAGTGATGCAGTAGGAATGATCATTTGATGATAAAAATTATTAAACATTTTTTCAGTTTCCGAAACTGCAATTGGTTTTTACTTCAATCCAAGAGACTACACATGATTAAAAAGAAGATCTTATGTTTTTTTCTTTTCTATGAATAATTCTTTTTTCCTAAGGGAAAAGGAAGTTCTGAGTCTCCTTCCTCAAGTGCCCCTCTTGGCTACACTATTCCCAATGGGAAACATCATAACAATGTAATATAGGTACACTGGACTCCAAAATATTTCAGTATAGTTAAGTATGCATCATCAGTTGGGATGCTGAATATGAAAGTCATCATTATTATTATGAATACTTTGATTAACAAGCTAAGGGTTTGATGGTATCCCACCTCCTCTAGAAAGACGTCCAAATTTCATCATTAAGTTGATGTTTGTTTCTGTCTGTTCAAAACCCATTAAGCTTATTTAAATATCAATTACCATCACAATTTACTTTTCACACATTTCTTGTAACCTAAGTCTCTCAATACATTTTTCATATTGACATGGATTTATGCCTTCACAAGTTTTAAAATGCATTACAAAATATCAACCACAAACTTTTTTGTATATTTAAATACTGTGGTGTGTCTACAGTTTTTAAAGAAGTAAACAAAACAATAAATGTTTTGCTCGGAATCAAATCCTTTCAACTCCTTCTTATATGCAATTAAACAACAAGCAACATCTTAAGAAATAGCAGTTTTGTTGCTATTTTTGTTATTGTAGTAGAAATTTCATGCAATTGTGAGATTTTAGTTCCTTTACTATCTCAAATTTGAAAAATAGAATATTAGAACCAGAGAGGGGTGTTGAAAAACATGAGAACATAGCCATAGATGAAATTTTCAAATGATAGAGGCATCACTAGTCTAACAAAATGTAGGATGACTAACAAAGGATGCAGGGCAGGAGTTCTCTCTCTCTTTTAAGAAGTGAATTTTTAAGACCCCTTCAATAATCTACATATTCAGCAAAGGTATCATTAATATCAAAGAAAAACATGAAACACTTCCATTTCTTACTAATAATGGGTCAACTTTTCAGAGGTATATATTAGAGGTAGAGTGTTTGCACAAAAGATGTTTATTCAAAAGATGTTACAGCATAGATAAAAAATAAAAATAGTGGATAATCATATGAAAATCAGATATTAATCTTGCTACCTTTAATTCCCCTTCAATCAGGTAATTGTTTGATTTATCAAGTTGGTAACAAGGAGTATGAAATGAAGGATGTCAACTTTGCTTCTCGCAGAACATTAACAATGTTATGGGTGTACCTTGGGCTCAACATTGTATGGTTTATTGGTTCTTTT
The DNA here is from genome assembly GCA_002313205.1 of Laupala kohalensis. Classification (NCBI taxonomy): domain Eukaryota; kingdom Metazoa; phylum Arthropoda; class Insecta; order Orthoptera; family Trigonidiidae; genus Laupala; species Laupala kohalensis. The sequence goes on along the minus strand of NNCF01126638.1, from coordinate 81,249 downwards.
CTTCTCTTATGTAAGTAAATTCACTCCATTTGACATATTCTTAAGTATCATGTTTCTTAAAATAAAATATCTTGTGACAATTTTAGGTTTTATATAATGATTTACTACCTGAAATTAGCTTACTGCATATTTAAAGTGTAATCAAGGCTCTTGCTGAAGGGGTGGGTATTAGACAAAAGTTTGCCTTTTCTAGGACCCTGGGTGGAATTATTTATCTCTATAGTCAGCAGGTTTGCATTATTTTCATGAAGAAAATAATTATTACACAATCACAACCCTTTTTTGTTGAAGTTCATAATTTCATAGCTTTCTTTTGTGTGTTCCAGTTTCTGCAGCCGCAGGGAAGAAAATGCATCCAACTATGGGAAAATGTTTACATTCTTCTTGGTTTTTATCTACTGTATTGATATTAATATGTGATGTAATTTTCCCTACAATTTTCCTAGTTGATTTAATGTACACATCAGTAAGTAACATTCTTTAAATTCATTCATTAAATCCTATAAAGTATTATACAATCACAAAACTGGAATCTAGAATCATCCAACATGGAGGGAGTGAGTTTGATCGGACAATTTTGAACTAATTTTTTCTCCAAAATTTTCAAGGACATAGATTTTTTTTTGGAATAGATTTATTTTGGAATAGATTTTCCTAAACTAATCCTTTAAATTAAATACAAAGACAGATTTTTGGAATTATTGGAGAATTGAAAACTGAAAGAATTTCTTAAAGATGGGGAATGGGAGGAGTAAAATAAAGAAACATTTTTATACTTAATTTTCCCAGCTTCAAATAATATAAACTTGATGACAACAATAAAAAAATTACGCTTCAAAAGAAACAAAATTACGAGTTTTATTCATTGGACATTTTGTCACATCCCATCCTGTGCTGGCCCGATCGATCAAAAGTATATAGAAAATGGCCTGCAGGTTAAGATAAGATGGACAGCGCTGAACTAAACAATTTACAGATTGTTTTGTTTTAATTAAATAGATTTACAGTTGCCATATTTCATTTTTGTCATTTTCATTTTCAGTCTGATGAAGATTTAAATAATTTCCTGCTTCTATCAGAAAAGGTTGACTCTGGTACAATAAAACAAAAAAACTTGCCTCCTATAATTATGGCTTTGCTGTTCTCCAAAGGAGTACTTCTTTGGGTGCTTCATGTTGCTGTCATCTTCATAATAAAAAAACAGAGTGGGATCCTTCAGAAGAGGAGAGAGCATTTTCAGGTATTTTGTTTTGTTCATGATGGGAATATTAAGAAAATAAAAATTAAATGTGTTTCAGGATACCTCTGGGCTCTTGTTGTCCAGATCAGAATAATTTTATGCTCCATGTGTTGGAATAGCTTCTGCTTTCAGACATTTCTTCAAAGCCTAGTTTCAGGTTTTCTCTTCTCATTTATCCTAAAATATCTTCAGGTTGTTTCTAAATGTTATTTGTTTTGTCCTCTTCTCCTTTGTTTATTTTGTGGAATTGAATCCTGTTACTTATTCTATTAATAATAGGAGATTGCTATGCATTTTTCTTTTTATTTATTATTAGATAATGAATTTAATTTGTTTAGCCAAAATAGTTTCTCATATGATGCATAATTCACGGAGTTAAAAAAAATATACTTTAATAAGTATTTTATAAATCTACAAGAATGTTTTCTCTTATTCCCCCCTCTCTCTCTTTTTATACTTTTTTGTGACCGTATATTTTGTGAGGTAATTATTATGCTTATCAATACTACATGATACCAAGTTTGGAGATTATGAGTAAAAATTTGAGCTTCACTGATGTATTAAATATAGTGATACCCTAAGTAAGGAGGAGAATTATTTTCCAGCAAACTCCAACAGCCATTTAAATTTAAATTTCAGGAATGTGTCTCTCAGTCTATTTACTTTGTAATTTGTTTTCCCATATTAAACATACAAGCAGTCCTCAGAATAATAACTCCACCATAAGTAGCTCAAAGTAAAATCATTTCTTTCTCATTCTTACTGTTTTCTGTTTTTTTCTTTGTTTTCTCTCTGTCAGCAATCTGAATTATGTTTATTTTCCTGTTATTTTTTCATCACAACAAGTTTGGACATCATATGAAAGAAAAAACTTTCTTTTTTTTTTGCATTCGTTTGATATTTAAATGGGAAATTTCTTTAATATCCCCACTCCAGCTCAAATAGAATAGGACAGAATTAATTTAACACTACTAATAACTTATGTTTATTTTTATACTTAACAATAACCTCTATTAAATTTATGTTTATTGAGTTTCATTATCCAGAAAATTAATTTTGTAAAATAAAATGCATAACATGTTTACGTTTCCAGTTTATGCAACTTCATATGGAATCAACTCCTTTTTACTTGAGACCAACAGTGTTGCACAGTTCTAAGTTAGCTGAGGATAGCAAAGATATTCAACCCGTACCGACTTTGCCTCGTTTTACAAATGTAAATGGAAAGTTTATTGGAAGTAATTATTCTGAAGCAGGATCCCGCCCATCTACACTCCAAAAGGCTGCACGTCATGGCTTCAACTATGAAGATCCATCAAGGAAACCATGGTCTACAAGATCTATGGACTTTCACAACTCACAACCCTCTACCCCTGCAAGTATGACATATGAACATTTCTCCTTCGGTGATCACATTACAGGCATGTACGGACAAGCAGGTTACCATCAGGAACCTAGTAAGATGCACAGCATGTCACACAGTACATCACATAGGAGCCAAGAGCGTCCTGCTAGTCTTCAGCAAGGAATAGATGTATTTTACTAGACTTCAAGGACATATTGTTTGAGTGGATTGAACATAGAGGTTTATGGTGTTATTGATGAACCATCATTATAATACAATTCTAAGTGAGAAAGTGTTTTCCCACAAATAGAAAAGACTGGAACTACCATTTGTGTCCTGTAAATCCATTTTAATATTTCAGTAAGCATATTATCTTTTAATTGTCCCTCGAAAGTGTTTCCTAGTACATGTTTTATATAAACACATAACAATACATACTGCATATTGATTCTTTGGTACTTTACTGTGAGAATTACATGAATGTAATAGTTATGCCTTGGTTAGCAATTGATCAACAAAGCAAAAATTATTAATTACATGAAATAATTTGAATTTTTAAACTTCCATGAGTTATTGAGAGTATGAAACCAAATGAATCAACTTCAATGAGGACTCAATTCAATTTTTTTACTACTACTGTTAGAAAAGTCATAATTATTATAATTTTATTAAGGTTATAATTATAATATCTTAATTAAAAATTACTAATTGTTCTTTCGAGAACCAAAAATAAAATTTTGTTATGCATGCCCGGTAATATCCAGTGTAAAAGCAAACAATGGCTAAGGGAAAGCATCACATTCTGAAATACATTTTAATGTTCAACTTAGAGAGCTAGAAGAACCTTCTTGGAAATCTGGAAAATGTTCTGAAAGACAATTATTAAAATGTAGCATTGTGGACTTTAGTTGTCGTGTTAATTTGTGATTTGTACATAATTATTTATTTTTTGTTACTACTGTGAGACTGAAACCTATTATTATAAATGTTATATCAATAAATAAAACAACTGCATGTTGGATAATTCTTGGACCATTGTTATTAATGGAAGTCTTTAGGCCAACCCTTGTGAGTTGTGACTAAGACATTGTTCAATATTTTTAAATTTTTAAAATGATATTCTTTAGAACACTGCTCATACTTTTTGTGTCATAATATTCGATAAGGGTGCATAATCTATGACAACATTTCAAATTCATACTGTTTCATTTAGTCCTTTGTGATAGGACTGACAGGAGAAATAAGGTGCTCTGATTGAAGTAAACTGTTCAAGCCTGCAATGAATAAATATATGAAGCTTTTAAATTGTTGTAGCATTGGAATCCTTAAATTAATGATAGATAGTTTCCAGAAAAAAAACTATAACATTATATTGCAAGAATTGAAATGATATTTAAATTAATCCTTGGCACAGTTATTCTGAATGTGTGTTCTTATTAGAAATTTACAAAAGAAAGGTCATTATTAAAAAAGAAATGTATGAAACTATTGATATTATAACAATAATAACAATTCTCATATTATACATTTCTGTAACAATTCTAGTCATAAATCTAAATGAAAATTGGAGGGAGAGGAGATAAGAGAAAATTTCGTAACTTTAGTTCATGTGTCTCAGTAATACAATACAAGTCTATACTTAACACAAATATTAAGGAAAGGGTTGGGACATTTCGTTAACCCAATGTCTCTAACATAAAATTGCTGGAAAATGCCACCTACAACAGGTAGAAAACTCCTTCATCAGACCATTATCTTTTTTTCTTTGTCTCCCAACCTCCTGTTTTGATGAAATTGACAGAAGATTTGAGCACAGAAGATGAAAAAGTGACCAGCCAAGGTCTCCTATCCAAGTTGGATCATCTTTTGTTTTCCAACAAAACTTCCACAGGTGCAAGAGAACTTGTTAAATTGTTTTAACCCTTGGTTTGCCACTTCTATCTGACTCTTTGGTTACCACTTGTTCCTTAGCTTTATGCACATTTCGCCTTTTTTGGGTTAGGCAATGTGTCACCTAGTTGTTGAAGCATTAACATTGTTAAATTAGATCCAAGCTAATATCAGTGTACCAGTATTATGTAAATCAGATACAGGTTATTTTGACACAATATTTCCTGCAGTTCCAATTTTTACATTTTAAGACCATACTCCAACAATGAAGTCATACTAATTTAATTTTAATTTAATATTTTTTTGCTAATTTATTTTTTTTGAAATTAAATAATAATAATAAACTTAATTGTCAAAAAGCAGTAACAAACTGTGTATGACCAAGTGGAGGACAATAAACTAATTTACTCTCCGGAAGCAAGCAAGGGACTGTCCCATCAATTCCGATCAAGGACCCTAAGGTTCATTAAAAATCGTTTAATTTAAAATATATATTTACATGACCCTCTTATCCAAAGACTTAAGTGAAGGCTGCATGCAGATCCAGTGACTGAACAGAATTATTACTATGATTTATCACAAGAACATCAGCATTTGGCAAGCAATATTTAAAGTTCAAAATATATTCAAGTGACATAAAGTTGCCTAGATTCAGGGAATATAACGTAAACTTAGTTGGAAAGTCAGGCTTAATTTTTCTTTGCAATTTAAGGAACAAGTTTTTTTTTTTTTAGTTTTTCATTCGTTCCACTCATATTAATACTAAATGAACCAAATAGATTAAGTACCCCTATCACACAATTACAAATTTGTAGGAGAACATTCACTTTGACTAACATTGTGAAGAGAAAAATCTAAATTTTAAATTTTATTATTTTTATTAGCCAGCAAATTGTGGTATTTGCCTGATGATGCCCAACAGAGGGGGTCAAAATGTTGTATAGTTTCTTTAATATATAATAAATCCAGTCTTTGAAAATAATTATATTTAACAGGTTTTACTTCATTTCTTTAGCTCTGTAATAACAATTAGCTATTTTGGTTTAATAAAAGAATTTTGAAATGTCAATGTTTTTTTTCTTTTGCAGTTGAGGGTTTATTACAGGGAGCAGAACCAATACAACTCACACTAAACACTAATCATTGTTCCCTGAATTTATATTTGAGGTGCTTGGAATATGTAACTGGTGGCTGGTACATAAAAGTTCAACTATTGAATTTAAAACTTTTTGAAGAAATATATATAAATAACATATATATAAATTATGTTATCACATATATATGTGATAACATAATTTAATTTATTACTTTATGAAGACATCATTGTGGAATTTGTTAATAATACCATCAAGAAATTATACATCTTGAAAATACATGAACCTCTACATCTAGGAACTTATAGCAATGTCATCAACTCAAATATGCCAAATAGTGGAAGTTGAATTGTTGCAATATTTTTGATTTTGAATAGGATGGCAGATGCTACTTATCTTTTGAATGCTTTAATGATAATTGTAAAATGCCATCTTTCACTATTGTATTCAGTTTATTGGGACATAATGAGATGCACTCCTCAGTTCAATTTCAGTTTCAAAATGAGCTTTTCTTCAACATGAAGAATTGTAACTAATTGAAACTTCTCTAATATACAGAGGATTTTATTTACAGGGAACACTAAATACAATGAGGACAGTATCTTAACATGAAGTATTTTCTATAAAACTTAAAAGATATAACTGAAATAAGGGAATAAGGGTTCAATTATAAAACAAGCAGACAAAACATCTATAACATTTAATGTATGTATAAAATACTAGCCAATGATCCTTTCAGGAACATATCTGAAAGAGGTATCAAGAACATATCAAGACACATTTCAAGAACAGGATCAAGGGTCAAAAATATAAGTTGCTACAACCTCAAGGTAAACAAATAAAAAATGTTTAAAATTATAAGTTTTCTAGAAATTTCAAGAAATTTGTTGGGTTTTTTTGTAGGCAAAAAAGAAAAAAAGATTAATTAGAAAGATGTGACTTGATTTTTTGATGATTTCATTACTTCTGTTACATGAAGTGTATTTTGACCACATGTATGCACAGTTTCATTAGCAGATGCATTTACTCCAACCATTTAATACTGTAAGAAAGTAAAAAAATGTAATTACTGCTGTATAAAAATTTCAAAATTAAATTTACATTAAAAGTAATTAATAACAATGCAAAATTAATTAAATATTCAAATTTATAGCTTTGTACATCAAAAATTGCTGAGAACATTAAAGTTACTTTTGAGTCGCATATGACTAATGTAACAGCATTTTTTTTATGTTCATAGAATCCAATATGAAAACAAATAAACAATTGTCCAGCTTTAGCAGCTTTAGATTTCATTAGAATTCAAGCATGTTTTATTACACATGAAACTTCTCAACTTCAAGCTGTTCTGTTTCAATGTCTTCTTCATAGTAAATTTCTTAAACGTAATCGATGTGTTTTTCAAACACATTATCTTCACCTCTTAATACTTTTTATGGTTCATTGTAATTATACATTTTGGGTCACATGGTTTTCATCCTTATTCTTGCTGAAAATATTTCTGCATTTGCTTAGAAGTTATTACAATAAATTTGTATAATACCAAAGCACATTCATAGAATTTTAATTCATTGTGGATAGATGTTACTTGTATTTCCTAAAATACTAACACTATGCACAGGAGGTGAATTACATGAAGAAACCAAGGGTATGAGCACAGCAGCACAGTTTGCATGTGCACATGCATAAACTGCAACCCAACCAAGCAAACCATCACAGTTCATTCAATAACAGTGTGGAAAGGTAGAAGGGATAACTCCCCTCCCACTGCTGACAATGGCGCAAAGAGTTTCGTTACTCAACTCGCCTCCCATACTCATATCATCTTTAGTTCATTGTGAAGTCAACGGTAAATAAAACACTTGTTTTAACTGTTATCACATTAATGGGAAGTGCACAAAAAAACTATGTCAAGAGTACATTATCATGACTCTTCTCCACACAGTTCTATTAGTGGCAGACTTAAAAAATACAAGTTATTAGAAATCAACCTTATAAAATGTATATTAATTAACTTTAAAATCCTCAGGCAATTGACAAAGGAACCTCTCACCTTTGAAGGCACAAATTCAAAAAGAGCAAATATTTCCCTGAAATTTTAAGAAAATATGTCTTATGAGAGGCAATAGGTCCCTGTTACATTAATATTTTCCTCAACTTGTAAAACAATTTAACATCACAAAATGTCTAATACTATTAAGTATTCACCATACAAAATAACAATATAACTAGTGTCAGACAAGGAAACAGTTTTCTTTTCAGTCTTCAGGCCATGAGAGATCTTCTCCATTACTAGGAACCAAATGTTTCTTCACAATTTGCTGAAAAGTTAAACGGGCTTTTGTCTCGTCTTCCAGTTTCTGAGAAAGTAACCCCAATTCAGTTTGCAGCATTTTTACTTGGTCTTTCAAAGCATACACTGTGTCCACTAAACTCCTGGAAGAAGAGAATACACAGAAAACATTAAAAGAGATACTCAATTAATATGAATGCCTTTATTAACTGAAATTATATGCATATTGAACAAACACCACAATAAATTCAGACTGGTTCAGTTATTATCAAATAAATCACATAAAGACTCAATGAAAACGATCTGCTGAGTAAGACCAGAATAACCAGAATAGTGTTTATTATTCTGCAAAAACAAGAGAAACAAAAGGGGTAAATGTTTCAATTTTTCATAACTAACATGATCCAAATATTGAACATCACCATATTGAATAATTGATTTGTTTGTTTCATTCAATCAATCTGTGAACATTGTACATTATGAAAAAAAGTTGTAATTAATAATTAAGAAAAAGACTCATAATATGCCATTTTCACACCTAGGAAAGTTCATGTAGCATCTAACATTATTTTTACCCAAGAAAAATTTACAAGAGGAAATTTCTTGCACAAAAATTTACAAGAGGAAACTTCATATAATATACACAACCAACAAGAAAACTACCCTTACTTGCGACCTAGAACATTAAATGTACGTACATTTCCTGCTCACAACATAATTGAAATGAATATTCCTATCACTGGAATTTAACTCAACATAACACTTGGTATCTTCAAATCATCATTCACAATAATGCTTTAAGTCTATATCAGCATTTTCAAATATCTCCTGTCATAGCATTTCATAAGCCTTCTGTTAGAATGTAGTTTCAGAAGGCAGGTAAATTAACCTAAGTTCAGAAAGGGAGAGGAATGTTTTCTCCTCTTGAATGAAAACAACTGTTTGAACTGAAAAAATAAAGACTTACTTCTCTTCAACAATAGTCTCGTTTCCTGTAGTCTCTTCAATAATGATTTTTTCTTCTTCAGCTATTAGCATTTGAGGACAGTCAAGAAGAGCCGCTAAGAAACAAAAATTTGATATTCATGACTTGTTGAATTTATCACACAAAATAATCTGACATCATGCGGATATCTTTCTTTCTGGGAAAAAGTGACAGGATAAAATAAATTGAAAATAGTCCAATTACTTGTGAACATTAGTTCAAATATTATTCACTTAAGATTTGTTTAAAAATTTATTGAACAAATTTACATTTCATTACTGAAAATATAACGTACATCTCACACCGCAAATAATAGTCTTCAGAAGGTAAACACAGTCAAGGTTTACCTAAGATGAAGCACGGGTCCTTCGAAAACATATTCCCATAAGGGAAATTTTAGAGAAGGTTTCATGTGTAAAACTTTAATATATAGTTCCTTGTTTGTTGATATATACGTAGTATCTTCCACAATGTTTCAGAAGTATAAGTTGCATTAGAAAATGACAAATTGTTACAATAATACAAAAATTATAAAAAATCACCATGAATATTACAATTATCAATATTTATTGGAACCATGAATCAGGTCTGAAGATAAATATTAATTATATTGTGGGCACCAAAACAGGAAAACATTCAATTTGATAGGCTCCCAAGTAACAAGTGTCCATAAATGATGAAAAAATTGAATAACTTAATCAACTTCAGCAAGCTGTAATGTGAATCCTCAAACCATTCCCCCACCCCGAAAACAAAACTGCAGCTTCCTTGCAATAATGAAAACAATGTTAATTTTCTTCTTAACACGACAAAACACGTATATTTCAGATAACAACTTCAGAAATACATACAGCATTGTAATAACAGTTCTTATAGTTTACATAAGTTGTTGTAAAAAATATTGCATGTTTCATAATCCTTACATTTCATTCATCTAAAAATTTGTGCCAGAGGAACATACTTCTTTTGTCACCACACAAATCTGTCCAAAGGAAAACACATTGCATTGTCATGTTAGCAAATACTATGAAATACAGACATAAATTAAGTAAATTTTTTTTTGTTAACAACAATGTCATCTTCAGAGAGAGAAAAAAGTGTGCAAAATTCAATTTTCAACTGATTACTCAATTGAATAGAAAATAAAATTCAACTTTACTCACAAGATAAATAATTATCCGTAGTGATGTCTTCACGACTGAAAGAGTATCTCAACAGAAACATACAGCAAAATGGACAGTTAAAATATAAAAATTTAATGGCATGATAAGCAAATATATTTCTACCAAGCAGCATATAACAATATTCTTCATAATATACATTTTTACAGAGGCAGACAATCAATGCAAACAGTTTAAAGAGTAATGGCACAACAGTTACCTGAGATTTACAAGCACCTTGATCTAAACAAGAATTTTGTTGTGAAAGAAAGTCTGACAAATGACAATAGTTTTATTATAAACAATATATCCCTGTACTGGGAAAATAACTCAGAAAAGAGAGAACACTACAGCATTAAACCTCCTAATAAGCAGTAAAAATATTGAATTCATTAAATTATATTAGGAGAAACTATCAATAGTAGCTACTTAATAGTAGTTAATCACTAAAATATTCTCTAAACTACCAAAAATATTTATAATATTTGCGTTTCTTGATTAATCTTTATGGAAAGAGGTAAGATAAACGAGAGAAACATATGACTATAACGATCTTCTATTGCATATCCAGAAATCTTCTATTCCATATGCTATCTCTAGGAACATCGATGAGAAGAGTCCTAAAATTACTTTGCAAACATACTGTGGTCACTACAATGAAATACTTTTAGAGCTCTTTCTCCATCCTCAATTACTACTCAATGATCCCCATTATTGGTGAATAACCTTAAATGGATTGTACAGCTGGCCTAAATCACAAAACACATTCTTAGAAAATGTACTAATTTCCTTTGTGTAAGGAATAACTAAGAGAAGCTGAATTGTTATTTGAAAATTTCTGCAAACAATTTTTATACAAGATATCGAAGTATATACAATATATTACTTTTCACAGAGTAATGAGAAACAATCTTTTCTCCGTAACAAAAAGATATTGTAGCTCTTATTTACACCACATAATGAATTACATTTAATAAATTAATTATGTTATGTTGAATGAAGAAAGAAGACAGGACCAAGATTCAAACTCGAGATCTTCAGCTATGGAGCCAGGAGCCAGAGGCGAACAGGATGGCGCAGTTGTTAAGCGCATCAGCATTTTAAGCTGAAGGTCTCGAGTTCGAATCTTGGTTCCGTCTCCCTTTTTCATTAAACATAACATAATTAATCTGTTACCTAGCGGTGTGGTTCACCACAATTTAAGAGATTTCTGTACATTAAGTAATGTTTTTTCCACACAATTTCAAAACAATTTATTTTTCAGGAAGGAGCACGCTTTTGAGAGACCTCAAACCAAAACATTCTTGAAATTTAAAAATTGAGAACTAACACTAGCAAGAAAATAAAATTTCCTTTTTACTCAGCCTTTCACAAGGAACTTCAAAACCCTTTAGAGAACACTAAATTCTATTGGTACCACAATATCATTTTAATGTTAAATTTTTGATCGAGGCAAATTACAAGGACCCTTCAACAAAATAAAATAAAGTAACTAAATGTTCATTGGCCAAACAAAAAGTATACAGTGAAACTTCCCTTAATAGACACTATATTTTCACTCCCTGTAATTTTATTCTACATATTAACTTCCTAAAAGTGGACAAATTTGAGGTCCCACGAGTGTCGGTCATTGAGAAGTTTCACAGCATAAACATTGGAACAAAGGCTGGTTACAAAAATGACTCATGACATGACATATTTCTAAAATACCCTAAAGGAAGTGTTTTGAGATTCATAATAACTAACAAGTAAAGGAAGATTTTATCATTGAAGATACTATTTAAGAAACTAGACAGCCAAAAATACATAAAAATTTAAATTACACAAAAAAATAAAGTAAGAACAAAATATGTAATGAAATGTTAATGAAGTATTTGGAGAGTATTACACATGCTTTCAAAACCAATTCATGAGATGAAAGAAATGATGATCAATATCTTATCAAAAGGAACTTCAAAATTCATATTAAAATTAAATTTGTTTTGGTTACAATTATTATTTTCCTATATTTCTTTCATAAATCATCAATACAACTATATTTCCAAAATGTCATGTATATGTACAATGAACTTAATCAAATTTGCATGAAAAATTAAACGAGATTGCTAAATTTATTACATGAACAATTTGAATTTTATGTTCTTTAGAAGGGACTCACAACCGCAAGCTCTTTTCATACTTTCAACTTTTATTCCATTACAGGGCTGCAGGCACAGATAAAAAGACAGTAAGGGAAGGAAGCTTTGTCTGACTAGTATCGTACTGACAGAGTGATGGTGAGCAGGGATGCCAAACCCTGAAGAAGTGAATATATACCCTAATCATAATCACATCTATTTGATATGGACACAAACGAGTTCCCCAGGTGAATATCTGTTTGGGAAATTGCCAAGTAGAAAAATAATTTTGATACTATTTTTTCCAACTATTCGACCACATATATTTCAGTAAATACTATTTATATGAATTTTGTTTTTCATGTGGGGGTGCCACAATCCTGACACCCCAGCTGGCCAAGTCTAAGCCACCCATATCAACATTGCACCTCAGTAATTGGAATAATTACCTGATATTACATCAGCTCAAAAAACGTGCATTAGAATAACTTCCAAAAAAGTTTGATTCAAATTCTGAAGACTTCAAACAAGAATAATAATGATATCAAAACGAAAATGTATAAATGTTATCAAAACTACATGAATAGTTTCATCCATCCCTGAAATTGGAAAATATTATAAGCATATATAACAATGCGGTATAATAGTATATACATTCCTAAAATTTGTAAATGAGTAATGAAATAAACAAGTTGCAGCATTATTTCAAGAAAATTCATAATGATACAACTGACTAAGAAATTAATCAAATAAATGTAACATTAAAAATAAATGTATTGTATTATTAACATTCCAAATAAAATACTAAGTACAATACATAGTTATTTACAATCATTCTATTATAAAATTAAGAACCTCTTGGTAAATGAAACAAATAAAAAACAAATTTGGGTTAAATAGTAGAAACCAAATACTACCATTTATGAAACTGACATATTTATTTTTCTAGAGAGCACAAAATTCTAATCTTCCTTCTTTAACCAACACATAAAAGTAAAATTGGTATTCATCCCATTTAAGAATTTTAAAAATACAATCAAAAATACAAAAAGAAGTAAAGTTTTGGTTGAATGTTATAATGTATNATTCTAATCTTCCTTCTTTAACCAACACAAGATTTTTATATTCATACAAGATTTTACATAAATTCATAATTTTACCTCATAGTCTACAAAAAGGGTAGTTTCAAGAAAGAAAAATATCATGAGGTGATATAATACGTTATCTGCTAAGTATGTGTAAGTGAAAATAGTTTTATCTGTTAAGTACATTTAAAATGACTAGGAAATATTCTTAAATACTAACATTCCTCATACACAATATATATAAAAGATTCCCTGAGCAATGAATGATATAGAATAACATCACTAAAAATTAAACATTAGGGCATTACATCCCGATCATCTAAAGATTTTCTATCAGATACTCATTTATGTATTCATAAACGAGACATGACGTGCATAACAGAACCAGCTCATCAAACAACACTTTATTGGCGACATCAAGTTAAGACGCCTGACAAACGCAACAATAAACCAAGATAATGGGCATTAGACAAATATATTGTTTTAAATTTTCACTAATAAATAGTTCTTGGTTCTTTTGTGCACAACATAGTCTTCCATTATAGAAATACCAATATATTTTTACCAAATTTTTTTCATACAGAATATATGACAAATAATTACAATCACTCACTACATTATTAATTAATTCTCATAAATAGATAACACATTTATAAGCACAACTAAATTTATGCTCTGTTTAAAAGATCATCCATAACAAATCTAAGTCTTGTCAAATACACAAATGTTAATTCTCCTCTTTAAATGTAAACTCAGAAAAAAAAAACACACAACACTCACAGAGCCAGTTTAAAGAGATGAATCTCAGGCAAAATCAATGACACATGAACAGTATCTTCCAAAAAGCATGCACAAGAAGGAAAGCAAAATTAAAATGCAATAACACTTGATCAACAAATGTACAAAATTCCATGTTACAACTTCTATAACAATTATCTAAATATTTACTTTACAGGAAATACCTCTGATTTAATGAAATAATGAAACTAACCAATTTAATAAGAGTGTTTCTACTTAAGCAAGGATAGGACACGTAAGAAAAGACTTGCTCACGAATGCTAAAATAGCAACAGCAAGTGTTAAAGAGGACAATGCTAACAAATACTAGAAATAGGATTCAATGTGGCACTTACTTCTACTGGAACTTTGAAGATACAGTAAAATAAAAGTAATGAAATTAGCCAAAAGCCACATATGTAAAGAATTTTTGTAACTTATGGATTTAGAATCTTCATGTATATGTAATAAAATCTAGTCTGCACACATTTTACTGAATTTCATTAACAGCTAAGTTAATTCTCCAAATGAAATGCTTAGTGCATTTTAAAAGATTTGTATAAAAATGTACTTCATAATATTTAAAAGTCAATATTTGAAAATTTTAAAATATACACACGCAATAATACATCTTTTTATGAAATTTAAACATTTTTCAAAATTCAACTATTTACAAAGTAGTGGCACTTTATCTTTCATCGAGCTTTCAAGGTATTGGAATAAATGAACAATAATAATCTCCTTTTCATAACACAGAATAAACTTTTAAAATATATTTAAATAATTTTGGATTATAAGTAAATAATTAACGTCTGTTTTTAGCAGGCAATAATTTATTTTTTAGAGTTCAGTGGAAAAACACCACTAAGTAAAAAACAAGAACAATACAAAACTTTGAAAAAAGTTAGACGTAATCCATTTCAGTTAGACTTGAGCTTTCACTCATATGTATTTTACTTGATAATAGTACCAATGAGCACCAAATTGTTGTGAGTTAAAAAAAAATAATTCAAAGTTTTGTATTGTTCTTGTTTTTTACTTAGTGATGTTTTTCCACTGAACTCTAAACCATAAATTATTGCCTGCTAAAAAAGGTCGTTAATTATTTACTCATATTTCACTATGCAGACGAAGATGGACTGTTCAGTTTTGGGTTACATTATGATCTGATAAGGATTAATTCCAATTTACAGAAAGCTTCCTTCAAGTCAATTAAATGATGCACACTTGAGTAAAAAACAAATGTAGTTTTGTGGCCCAAAATATTGTACAGTGAAGGATACCGTTTGACACAAGTGACAATCTTCCTTCCAGTGGCTAACAAATTTTCCTCCACCCCCTAACAATGCCCGAGGCGTGTACCCCTTTGCATTACTCCGCAATATACAGCCTACTTCAAAGAAAGACATCTGACTATTTTTTCTTTCATCTTACTATTATTAAAAATTTGAAAAAATACATTTATTCNCTTCTTAAACCATATTTGAACACTGCTCTCTAATATATCTTCATGTTTTATCAGATTTAAGAAATGTATCTTTCTTTTTTTGGTGTGTGTTGCTTTCAATAAATAAATAAATAAATAAATAAATAAATATATATATATTCCCTTTGTGAGTCCACACAATCACAGAATCCCTCATTGCTGTTAGGGTATAAAGCCCTGTTGGGGTATAAAGATGTGTTTGTAACTAGGTTGCTCATAAAGGCTGAATAGTACACAATTATCTTGACTTCATTATATTGTTAGAAATTCCTTATGTACATCAGAAATAATAACCAGTTTGCTTAATATGTGAGCAAACGAAAAAACATATTTCCACCGAAAGGACTTAGAAAGGCAAATTCTTTATAGAAGAAAACGACACTAGCTTTTCTTCACTCATCTCCATACGCGTTCTGTGTATCATTATTAGAAAATGTATAACAAGTAGTAAAATGTAAGAAAGATTATTATTTTCCATTCATTCCAATTTTGTTATATTATGTTCTAAAGCCTGCAGCAAATAAAACAATTTGAGCAATAAGCTTTATTTAAAAAATCTACAATTAACATGAGTAAACTCACAAAATTACTTTTAAAAGATCTTCCAAAAATTGATTCCAAACACATATCGTGTGACTTAAAGAAGTAAATACTTCAGGAACTTGTATTGTTTTATATGATTTATTGTTATTGCATGTACCCAAATAACCTGTTCCTGATAGCAATCAAGAAAAATCTTTGATATCGTTCTGACTAGACATAATATGTCACAAAACTTGTCATCAATTTATCGGAAGTAAACAACTACTTTTCACAAATAATCTGTACTACTGACAAAAAAATCTAAAAATTATACCAATTGTGACAATTGTATTCAATCATATTCTGAAAACAAGTTAATCAAAATGAGTTTTTCGCAAAGTGCGAATAACAAAATTGCCACAGCACCAAGTGGAAGCACGAGCCTTAGTCAGTGGAGGACGCTGGGAACATTGAGGGCAATGTGGGAGTGCTACTGTCTCATGCAGTACGTTACCCCGACACAGGTGGCCCAGGTCCACTGGCAGCCGCATGGAACAAATAATAGAATCTCAGCTTACTGCTACCACAAAACAAAACAAGAGTATCACTACAATGCTAAATATGTGATAATCAATGACTGGGGATCATGACACCTCAACAGCAATCCCAACTCATCTTTATTTACTATCCACCATTAACAAAACAAATGTAGATTCATTAATCTCCTTGAAGATTAGAAGGCATATTCTTAAAGTCTTCTTACAACTACACATATATTTAAAGAAGAAGAAATTTCTNGACAGACTGTGGGCAGTGTAGAAGGAGGTGGAGAATAGAGACTCGAGCGTCACCAATCCCCACTGCTTGGACACAAAGCAGGAGTTCAAATTTAGGAACAGAGCTACTCAATAAGCAGAGAAAATGAGTCAAACAGGTTGGAATTAAGGGACACTGATTAACAACATACTGGGAAGAATAGATAGTGAGGGGCTATATTATGCACTTATGAGTCTAGGTGTCATTTGGAAGCTTCTTTTTTACTATAGTGTTCAGCTTTTGTATGAAAATTTCAGGAACCTATTTGCTCGCTATTCAAATGTAGCTAAGTTCAGTTGTATGTCTCTATCTATTTTAAATGATTAGTTTAATATTTGGAAGGCATTTGGGAATCTTTTGGAAAAATAGTTGAAGGGAACTACCAGAACTATTCACATTGCCTCTTCCATAACCATATCTTTGATTAACAAATATATCTTCAATATTGTTATATGTTCATTTCAATATATCCAATTATAATAGAACAAATTATAATATATTCGATAAATGCCTTGTGGGGCGAACATGTTCGAGATACTTATTTCTTCTCTGACATTATCAATCCTGAAACAACCTGCATGGTTGTTATTGCTGTAAGAAAGCACTAAGCAGCACTGGCTGTCTCCCACCACTGAGTGTCTGGCCTATTCCCTCCTCAGAGGAATGGCTGATAGTACTGGCCACATGTGAAATGTGCCTGTGACAGGTAGATGTGGCCATCCCTGTTAAACTATAGTCCCCTTAGCCTTGTTAATTTATTAAGACTGGTTCACCAACAAATGAAACTTGCATTAGGGAAAGGAATAATTTTTAAAAATTGCATTCCCTTGTGTGAAAACATACTTTAATTTATTATACCATGTAGTGTTAATGCAAAAATATAATTAGTTCAGTATGCTGTTTTTGTGGTGCAATGGCATTAGAAAGAGTGGTAGACAAGAGGCGACAGACACATGCGCCAGTTTCCTCCCTTCCCATCTTCTTTCCCCTCTCCTACATGCGCAGAACTGCTTACATCATTTAACCACAGAAATCTCAATCTACAATTTATGGCTAAAATTCAATTTTCCTGCGTTAGGGAGGAATAAAGTTATTCAACCAAGTCACATTACATCAATTTGAGCATGGCAGTCACAGACTAGAACAAAGGAAAATAATTTTCAGATAAAATAGGTAAATGGTATCTGAATGCATGGTATGTGAATAGATATCTATTGCTCTTGATTCATCAAAAATTAATTTCCTGAAAGCATTTCTTTTAATAGTTCATCAATTGACAAAAGGTAGAGTAAACAATATTCCACTATTAATACTAAACATAAAAAATTTTAGTAAACTTTTTCTGTACATTCTGATCCATTTTGCAGAGAAGAAATAAATGAAGACATTTGTGTATTATCATCATTGCACTACTGCAATTGTATTAAATAATATTCTAGGATTTAAATAGAAACTTTTATTTTACAGAATGTGAAATTTCAAGCTATTAAACAGTTTTTAAAGCAAGAAACCTTCACATAATTAGTTCTTCCATGTCCTACGCATCACATAACAGAAAAATAAAAATTTAAAAAGTATAATGAAGACAATAGTGTACAATATTATTAGCCATCAATCTAAATAGAGTAAGAGCAGACCATGATACGACGTTAGCAGAAATCGATTAAAGCTATCAAACTGAAGCAAATAGGGTGCAAGTGAAACTTTCTAGAACACTCATCACTTCTTTGCGTGTTTCAATTCTGCACAATAATTTTTAGCAGAACTACATTTCCTTTACCTTCAGTTCTCATTACAATTCAAGCAATGTACAGACCCCACCCTCCTTAAAAAATGAGAGACTCAAGTACACAACTCCATTTACACCTTTTTTCACATTGGTGAATAATTTCCACACACAATGATGGCTGGAAAATTATGAGTTGGAACTCTTAACTTAAAAGTGTCTATACAAGTGGGAGTAGTAAAAGTTCTGCCTACTATCTGGAATTCAACTTTTGAATGCTATTTATGAAAAATTCAAAAGAAAGTAATGGGAAAAAAATACAATGAAAAATCTATTCTCTGGCCACACAAAGTTAATTTTTGTATTGCCGCTAAAATAAATTTTCTAACAAGGTGAAACGGTATTAAGGCAAGGTTGGGTCCCACCAACACAGGTTAACAAGGTAAAGGATTTACCAAGTGTTAAGCAAGACAGGGAGTGCATTACATTATATTTGAGAAAAAATTAAAAAAATGTTCATATTAGTGCAAGTGGTTACTTTTATCAACATTATAGGATATTAAAAGACCTTCTACAGGACAGGTAAGATAACATAAGTGTAACATTCTTATTGACTGGAATTTAGATAGGGATAGTGAAAACGGATCACACTCCCTGCTTGCTTCACAACTTTGAAATAACACAAGAATCAACAACACATTGCATACGATGTCACATTTATTTTAATTAACCAGTAAATCCAGGCCTAATTACAAAAGCAATATACAAATACAATACAATATAAGCATTACATGAGCAAAATGCACATAAATAATGACACCTGTTACAGTACATTGGCTGACTGAAAAATAGTGCACAGACATCACACTTAATCGACACAAACAGGTTGAAGTCAAGCTTTCAATGCAGACAAAGAAACCACAAGTTCAGTCACAAGAAAGCCTCAAAGGGAAAAAAAGTATCAGCCAGTCAGAATGTACAGTATGCTCCATTGGTTCATAAAGACTTTATTTACATATATACCCAAGCAAGCAGAGATGTAAAGAAGAAATATGGTGAAACTGTTAGACGGATCATAGGAGAACTCTTCCACTCTCTCTTTCATCCAAAGGTACAAGGACTTTCAAGGGTAATACCCAATTAAAGTTCCATCCAAAAATAGGTAAGAGACATTTGGAAAGGGGCACTTAAAAGCAGATAAGCCTGTTTGATAAATAAGGATCATTCACATTTTGGAACAAAATTCCCTTCATCAATTGCATAGGCACAGTAAACTTCCACAAACTTTTTTAGGAGATAAATTTTCGCCAAATACCGCAATATGGTAAAATCAAGGTTTGAAGAATACTTTGATGCCATCTTACTAAAAATGTTATTGCCATTCCAGAAATGTAAGTTCTATTTGTCGCTCTTGATATGTATGGCAATTATAAAAGAAATTATACTGAACTATTTTAATCTCTTTGCCACAGGTTATAACAGTAGTTTAGGTTATGATAATTTCAATTTGACTCTCGACCTTGAGCCATCAACTATTAAAGTTCGGCCACTGTTGGTTTGTAAGTCCCTCCATTTCTGTTTTAGGAAAATCAGTTCAAGAGTGAAGTTGGAGGCGATGGTGGTAGCAATCACGGAAGTATATAAAAGAACAAAAAAAGGTTTTGATTCTACCATATTGTGATATTGATCCTAAATTTTTTGCTTCCGAGAAAACATCAACACAATTGTTGACTAATTTAATAAACTATGGAGACCTAATGAACCATGAAATAATAAATTTTATCACCACACAAAATTTTAAATATCCGTGATATGTAATCAATGTTTTCCTACTGGGGGGAAAAAAATCAGAACCCTAATAAGGATTATATATTTTGTATTAATCGTAAGCCTAAAATTTCAACCCGTAGTTAGATAAACTTTAGTGTAAATTCATAAAAATTTTAAACAAAATATTTTGACATATTTTCTCTAGAAAAAAAACAAGAAAAGAAACCACACTACATTCCAAAAATTTTATGAATCCCATCAAGTAGTTACTGTTTTCTCAGTAGCATTTCTTCAGAAAGAATTATAATATGATGATTCTTAATACATAAAAAGAACAAGAGGAAAATTCTTTTATGTAAAAAGTCTTATCATAGTAAGGAACTTCGAACCTTGTACAAATTTTTTTTCAAGAAACCATTCACCCCCCCAATTCCTTGTAATTGTGAACATAAACAGTATGAAATAATACATTAAACCAGCCAAAATCTTTCCTTCACCTTAACTTAAATCCTAAAACAAACACACAGCTCTTCTTATCACATCAACCAACTACCTTGGTAATTGAACATCAAAAACTTATCTGATATGTCAAAAATTGCATCATGAATTGATCAATGAGCACCTTCTGGTTACCAAACCATCAACGACGCATTTTGTTGATATACGTGAAAAAAATAGTTATCATATTTGACTTTTACAATAAACTAATCCTCAATATTTTGAATAAAAAATACAGCATACCCATACATACCATTAGATACTGTTCATTAGGCTATCATAAGATACTTCTTTACATTTTAACAATTCTTGTTTTGAGAAATTTTATTAACTAAATTATACTGATTTTTTAATAAGTGTCTCAAAATAATATATTTCAGATATGTAACCACAGATATGACACTTCATTATTAGATGTGATAATAGCAAATTCTAGTATGACTAAGATTCATGTTTAAAAAATATCACTCACAAAAAATGTATTAATTTTTCACAATTCCTTTTCAAGAAAGAACTCTTAAATGAATTGACATAAAACTAAGTTCCAGTCAGACTACTTATGTATGCTTGGAAATTTGGATACATATTATTGTATCCAATATATACAAAACGCAACTCTTTCACATTTAAAACAAATAAGTGTAGACCTCACAATGACTTATCACACACAAAAATCTTTTCATTCTTTCTCATTTAGAGAGAACACTTGTAAAGCAATTTTTTAGAACAAAAACATAATTTAAAAACAACATATAACTTTAAAAAGGTCTACTTAAAGCAAAGGAACGTTAGTTCTACTGACTATTGTTTATTACATACAGTAATACAACAAAAAAGCCTCTTACAACTCACATAAGTGTTAATACATAACTGAATCCTCAAAAAATTAAACATGTTTAATTAAGTCATGATAATTAAAAGTTGAGAATTTTTATAACAACTAAAGGATTACAGCACAATGTTCTTCGATGTAACTGCTACTAAAAATAATTACTCTAATCACTGAGGACATCTACAGTCAAACAAAGAAAATAATGTACAGTACTAGTTCTTGTAGGTTAGAATTTTAGATTAAGGTAGAATGGCTGTTTGGATGATTACATTGAGGTGAACATATACAGTAACTTTGATATTGAATTAGAACATTTCATCTTCATAAACTTAGAATGCTCTTGTTCTGAGTGTTCGAGTTTTGGAAGAATAAAGAATATGTGGACAATTTTCTGCAGGGTTATACATTTTGTAAGTATCACATCAATGACCTACTCAACATCAATAAATACAACATTTTCTTTATCATATGTAAATGAGTAATTTTTCTGCCAAGAAATGCATTTCAATGAATAATTTAACAATTGCTCTATCCGGTTGGAACAACCAATAACTCTCACATAGCTTCTCACTGGCATCATTGGAAAGATGAGGAGATTTAAGTGTTAGTTATAGGAAAGACAACATTTCTTCTTAAGATGTCAATTTCTGAACGTTACAAGTCAAAGAGTTGGTGAATGTCAACGAAATTATCCTGAACATACCATTTTCACTACATATTTCAGGAGACATTTCCCCCCATCTCTAGTCGAGCTTGACTGAGTTTCCATTCACTGTTGTGTACGTTATCTCTGTAGCCCCATCCTGGCCCAGGTTTTACTCCTGTTTCCCTCCGGGTAATGGCAGATTTTCCTTGGGCAGGAATGTCATTAATACTTTTGTTTTATTAAACTCGAATTTTTACTGCACTAATATCTACAATTTATTTTGAATAATAAATGAATAACAGTAGGTATTTATTAAATAATTTCTTTTGTAAATATTAAATCCGCCACTGTCCATGGGCCCTTGATCGGAATTGATGTGATGGTTCCTTGCTTGTCTCCGGAGAGTAACTTAGTTTATTGCCCCCAATGTGGTCATACGCAATTTGTGACTGCTTTTTTGACAATGAAGTTTACATTCTGTCAACAATAGATGAACTATCTAATCAAATACTTTTTTGGTTGGAATTTCAAAAATCACCTACATGGATTTCATTTTAATTTTGCTTTATCTGACAGTCATGTGATAATCTCATTACAATTATCATACCTGTTTGCTCAACGGAGATTCAGAGAAACTCGCCTCAAGATGACAGAAATGTTCCCAAAGCATGTTCCAATTTTTAGTGAAGTATTGTGAAAATAATACAATTTAATAGCTAATCAAGACATCACTGAGTATAAACTCTTCAGGATTCCACCATTATTTGATGAACAATATTTTGTATGTTAAATATACAAGCAGCTTAATATTTTTTGTAAAGCAGTAATACATACATAATTAGGTATATAAATAAATACTATTATATTTGACTTGTATGAAGAACAGCCATGCCACTTTAAAGGTTGTTTCAATATACCAAGGCGAAGTGGACAATCTACATAGTGTGCAATAGGTAATACTCAGAGCTATCTACTATTATGAAATTGATTTATGTGAAGCATCAAACAAGCAATCCCAACCTCAGTTTGCAACTCCGTGTGGGATTTCAGATTGTTTTAAACATTCTCTTCAGTAGTTGTGAACATTAATGCAGTATGTTGATTAAGGACAACAAAATAAAAGGGAAATACTTGGATTGAGAGATGTATTTCTTAGAGCAAGGAACAGTTCTTATTGGGTGTTTTTCTGGAAGTCGATTTAATGCGCAATGTGGAAGCACAGATAAATCCTGAGTGAAGTTGCAAGAAAAAGTTGAGAAACAATAATCTTTTAAAGTTAATGTTTTTAAGCACACAGGAAACTACAAAGAATTTGTTCAATGTGCTTTATATTCTCTAGTAAACATGAGAAACCTGTGGCACATCATCATTTCCAACAAATTAACATGATGCACTTGTTATACTACAATAGATAAGCACTACATTACACCATGACAAAACTAGAAGTACTAGAGAGCACGAATCAAACATAAATCAATATAGAAAAATTAAGTTACAATAATTTCATTGAAAAACTGTTATGAAGTGAAGACAGAACAAAGCCATTCAATTTTATATTGTATACCAATGTCAACAAATTACATTAGTTAAATATATTAGAGAGAAATAGAAATATTCTTCTTATAGCCGTTTGTATGCTTTTTAATGATTTTTTAATTTTAGATATGCTCTGTTCTGTTTCACCCGAACTGGTTTTCTAAATTCTATTTCATGCAAACTGAATTAACTCTACAACTTTGAAACTATCTTGTCGTATTAAAAAGAGTTCTTTGGTATAAAAATAGTATTCCAACTTTATAACAGGGTAACATAGAAATAAAATATGCATTTGTGGTAACATCACAGATAAATAGGGAAAAAAGCAAGGATTCTTTATACTACACGTACTGAACACATTACCATACATTTCATATATTTTACCCTAGTTTTTGTGTTTTAATAATAAGAAATATGCAAATATTCAATTCAATGGTAATTCATCACAGCCCAGACAAGGGACTAACAGTACATTTGAGATTAACCACCTCACACAATGAAGAAAAATGTTTGCCATGTTAGACTCATGTGCAACACCTTTCCTGAGTTTTCAATAAATAGAGTTAGTTTATCTCACTAACTAGTCATACATATAGAATGAGAATGCTGTTAAATTCAGTATAAATTAAGAAGTTAAGTTTTTTATACTTTACATTATATATACATATGATAAAATTTGCTTTACTATATATATAAAATATGCACAAGATTAATAAAAAATAATAAAATATTTTATTCTGAAGCAAAATGCGATTTTTAGCTGGACTGTATAAAACTTGCAATAGCTGCTCAATTTGTCTACTTCAATTCAATGTGTATCAGGGTTAACATTCTTCTTGTTACACTTTAGATAGTTAGTATTTAAGTAAGCCGTTTGGTAAAAGCAACTTTTCTTGAAGTCAATATTATTGCTTGTTGTTTCAGGTTTTGTAAAAACAGACCCACATCACCAAGAGGAACTCCCCCAAAAAACTTTTTTTGCTTTTACATACCTGAGTTCACTGTGTAGCGTGTTTTGGCACTTGTGCAATAAGCTTCAATTATTCTTAAAATCTGAGCATCTTCTTCAAAACTTCTCCCATCTAAAAGAAATTAAAACACAATTTTCAAAGATTAATGTTTCTTCCACAGAAAAAAGGAACCACCTCTTACATTATCACATATTTTAAGATTTTATTTATAAAAAATAGATGACATCCCAAAAATCTAACTATTGATGACATTTGCTTCTCACACACACAGAATACCAAAGAATGTATACACTGGCAAATCAATTGTCAATTGACATGGACTTACCATTTTTTATTACAAAGTGAATGTACAAAATTAGTAAAATTTATTGAAACTAAAATTAATGCATTAATACACAGCATGCTAATTACCTCCTACAGAGGTAATTAGTTTACATGTACATAGGATTGTTATAACTTAACATTAAACTTAAAAATTAAATTTAGTAATGTAGATTAATTAAATAATAATTAGATATAGTGCCTCAGTGCCATAAGACCTCTCAACATTTTCCATTACCAGCTAGAAACAGTGATTTTACACTTTCAATTTAATCCAAACTTTTAATTTTATTTTTAAATACTTTTTATTTAATATTGTTAATGGTTTTTAATTCATTGAATTAACTGATTGAGTAGTTTCAATGGATACTATGTAACTACTTTTGCTAATTACAGTTTTTTCATTTTTTGCAATGGAATACTCTTGTTCCATGTAATACTTGTAGACCTTGTGAACTCGGAACTTAAGTTCTGTGTAATGATATAAAAGGAAGTTACAAGCAAAAGATTTGCTCACATTAAGTGGACATCCTTCATAAATGAAACTGTTCTTGCTTACTATTTTTAGGAGTTTGTTTTGAACTTGTTGAAGAATATTTAAACTATTATCATACGCTCCATCCCACACACATATCCCATAGTTCATATGGAAAAAAGCATAATAAATTAACATTAAGGTTTTAGAGTTTAAATTTTTGGACAATTTGTGAAATACAAAGATAAAATACTTAGTTTCATTGACAATATATTGAGTATGAAAATTACATTTGAGATTATAATCAATATACATATCCTCAGATATTTACAGTTGCTCACCCTTGATAGTTTTTTATTACCAATTTTAATGTCACAGTCTAACGGAACATTATCACAATAATTACCAAAGGTAATAAAAGTTGACTTATCAGTGTTTAAAAATAACTTATTTTGATGCAACCAATTAGCAATGTATGCAAGCAATATGTTCAACTTGTTAACTGCTCCGATGAATCTTCTAACAAGATGACTGTTGTATCATCAGTGTAAGAAATTATTTCCTTTTTGTTTAGACTTTGCAGAAGATGATTTATATATGCTACAAATAGAAGAGGACTTAGAATTGTTCCTTGTGGGACTCCCATCTTAACTTCCTTCAAATTGCTTACAACACCACTGATTTTAACCACCATTGATTTTTAAGGAGCAAAATTATCTCTGGAAAACTTATTGTTTTCCATTAATTCCTTGTTCTACTTAGTTAACTCTAGTTTTAATTTTTTGTAATTATTTACCTCTTTACACAGAGAACTAATGGACCTAAGCTTGCCACTATTGACTTCTGCCTTTTCACTACTCTTATCAGAATTATTATTATTATTGGAATGCAGTTCTTCAATCTTCGCTAATTCCTTCCGCAAGAGCTCAATTTTTAGTTGTAAAACTTTTATCACTTTGAAATTGTCATCTTCAATACCATTTACATGTCTTTCTTTGTATTTTTTTTTTTTTTTCGTGGGGCTTTAGGGCTCGTCTTCCTTTGTAGGTTAGGTTATGTTGTAAATATTATTATTATTATTATAAACAAAAAATCAAGGAATTTGTAATAAAAAAACCATTACCTTTTTCTGTTTTTCTTTCAAGATCACTGAAACATTACGAAGTATCACATAATATATGTTTCACATAATTATGAGGTCTGTCTGATTAATAACTGGAGACACAAAACGAGCATCCTCACAAACAGTCATCGTGATTTCCTGGTGTCTAAACATTCTTTTTTTTATTATTAGGGTTTTAGGGCTCATCAATGTTATGGTCATTAGCGCCCTTAATATTCAAATAAACTAATAAAACCTCAAAGATTGAAGGGATGCACATAATACTACATGCACTTAACCTTTACATGAAATAATATAAATCCTAAATGTCTCTTACAAAAATTAATATTCATAACGAGTTTTGCATAACATTTCAGAATAGCTTATGAGGCTTATCATAATATACCATAATCATTAACACACAGGAATTTAAAAAATGTTCAATATTTATAATATTTTGAAATGAACATTTTTGTGGAATATTTCCCAATTTGTCAGCAGATTTCAAATTTCAAAACACAAGAAGAAGTTGAAGTTGTATGTCAAATGAGACTTACTCTGCTTCCTAGTACTTCCTCGTCCAGATAGTCGTACACTATCACACTGACCAGGGGCGAGGCAGGGTCTGAGAGGGGGAGATGGTCGCAAACAAGACATACTCCAGCCTTTGCTAACAGGAGCTGCCCCTACTGCAGCCACTGCAGGCCGAAGACTTCCGGAAGTACTGGCAGGAAGCGCACTCACACGAGGAGACACAGGACCCACCATAGCAGGACTCTTCTGCAAAGATTGAAATGATTTACTTTGATATTTATTCCATAAAACTCTCCTAATGTATTCAGAACTCACTGCAACTCATACCATGGACAAGGGGAGAGAGAATGCTTTAAGGTTTTTGTCGTGATACACCGCTGCGTGTCTTTCCCGTGACCAACCCTGACCGAGGTGCAGTGGCAGTGAGATAGCAGTCTACACTCCTTTGCCAGAGATATGTTTCAGGCATTTTGATGACACACTGCCATATACTTATCAGGTTCTTGACAAAAATGGAAAATAAGTTTTTCATGGCCTTTACATCGCACCTCACATTTTTGGTGGAGAGCAGTTAAATCGGACTTCCAAGGTTCACATTCTGTACTTGAGTAATTGTATTCTTGTTATATTTGTTACTTCCGAAAGTGATTAAACACATAGTTAAATATTTCCCTCCCCAGACTAAATATATTCCTCCCCTCTTTAAGCAACTAGAGGGAAAGAAGAAAAAAAGAAGAAGAAAGAGCAAACAAACCTGTATTTCTGATGTTTTCAAGAAATGCTAATTGTATTAATAGGAACAATATTTTGGTGTATAGTTTTCTTTATATGTGCAATAGGCTGATCATGGCGCAGCCATGTCTTGAACGTGATATGGCCAATCTGTCTTGAGCACAGGGGTTGTCTATACTCTCCCTAGACATACTCGGGTGTTATATACGATGAGTGTAGTTAATACTAGATAATAAATAGTTAATAACAACAACACCAATTCAAAATATTAGGTAGTAATACTTATTTTTATACAAAAGAATACATAAATACCAAATATGGAAACCACATTGGAAACACGTCTAAACAAATATTTTCACATTGCAAACTATGTACAAACTTATGATTAATTTGAGCACTCACATGAACAAAAATCATCCTTTTAATGTGAATCAGATATAAATCAAAGAATGTCTTTGAAATGGCAAAATAACATAAATAATGATAAAAAGATTTTTAATAAAATGAAATTTTGACATCACCAATATTTTGTTTTAGGAATCTACATTCTATTTGGTAGAATATATTTCAATTGATAAACTGTACAAATGAACACAAAAATAAATCAAGCAAATTATATTTTAAAAACTATTAAAGTACAATATTCAACAAATCATTAGGTAGGTTCCTTCAATACTGTAATTACTGTGAGGGAGAACCAGATTCTATTACATCTAACACAGGCAAGAGCAGTCTAGCTGTCATCATTAGTAACAAACTTCACCATCAACACACTTTGCAGTGTATCAAAACACTAGTTAGTAAGAGCAACTATGAGGGAGTTATTTCTAAAATCCTTCAAAATATGACAATAACTTTGTTTTTCCATAAATATTTAATTTTTGACAATAACAGATACTCATATCAATTTCATTAAATATTCTCTGAATTAGTCAATACTCATCGATTCTTTTCTCGCTCAAACAAAGTTTGTATGAAGTGACATGTTTTAAAAAAACAGGCAGAAAATATTTGCTTAGTAGCATTCAAATATTAGAAACATTTTAGCACACAACAACAAGGATTGTAGAAACATTAAATAAGAAATATGAACTTTCNAAAAAAAAAAAAAAAAAAAAAAATCAAAACAATTCATTAGGTCAAGGTATTTCAAGTTTCAACAAAACTGCGATAGTATCTCAAAGACTGATATTTAACAAAAATTTGCCACATGTAACAAGAAAAGCTAACAGCAGGCATGCTCCAAGCATATCTCAACAACCAGAAAGCCTTGCCTGTGCACGAACAACAGCTCTGAGTGCTGCAAACAGACTCTTCACGTGGTGTCTCCAGGGCAGACACAGGAAGACGGGCCTTCAGCCACCAATGGGCATACATCCCTGACCGGTACAAGCTGTCATTGTCTTTATTCTCACTTGTGTTTTCTTCAGGTACTGGTTGTGGAAGTGTCAGAACTGGAGATGGGGATAAACTAAGAGAAGTGACAGAATGTGTTGCCGAGTCACATGAACCAACGAAAACCTTGCCAGAGGTTAGTGACGGTTGAGCAGAAGTCCGAGGAGTGGATCCAAAAGGAGATGAACATATACACTGAGCTTCAAAGTTTGATTCATCCACTTCACTGCTCTCCCTTCTAGTGAATGGTAATGTAAACGAGCCAATGCTATGAGGAAAATCATCAAATCCGACCCTATCTGGATGCACCGCTGTAAGGTCTGGAGAAGGCAGAATCGAGTTACCAGCAATGTCTGCCAGGCCAGAGTCGGATGACCGAGAACTACAAGGAATATCACTCCGACACAGAAGACAACCTGAATCACTAGGATTGACAGCACTATCTGTGGAGATATTTGAAGTGCTATGGTGACAACTGCTGGAATGGGAAGAAGTGTTCTGAAGAGAGAGACTTCCCTCGGAAGGAAGTGCTCTGAATCGACGGCTTCTCTGTGGTCGCAATTTATTTCTCTTGTGATCCGACAAGTCTTGCTGCGACATGTGTTTCTGAATGGAAGGCAATCGGTTGGAGTTCCTCTTGTTGGGAAGACTGCTTCCCTTTACCAAAACCTCTTGGTTCTTAGGTAGAGACTCCGGGTTGTAAAGCAGCTCAGCCAACATCTCTGTTGGAACTGGCATCATTTTAGCAGGAATATCAATAGTTGATGAATGAGTTTTGGGGGATGAAGATTGTGGAATCGATATTTCATGGGTGGAGACATGACATGGTAATGAATACAAAGAAAGTTGGAGTGTTGAGCGACAACGTTGAGGAACTGGCAAACTTTGACGAGAGTTACAGGACTGTGATTTTGGTTTTTGACTTTTGCTTCTCTTAGTCTTTTCTTTGCTTAGAGAGATATCCTCGTTCAGGTTGGTCAAATTCTCACAAACAGCACTAGGAAATGCCTTGTGAGCAGATGTTCTTTCAAAGCTCACAGATTCAGAAGATTCTTCAGCGACTTTCAATATCTTTGGATTTTTAGTTTCTATTTGAATAGTTGTACCACTTCTATAAAGAGATTTAGTTTCTTGATTGTTGTTTTCAGAATCCTCCCCAGCTTTGTCACATGAAACATTTCTTAATTCACCAAAAATACTAATACTTTTATGCATGACAGGTGATTCATCAACACTTCCAGAATCATCATAAAAACAAATGAGTCCACAAGGACCACTAGCACAACTAGAACAACGTTCTTGTCCATTACAAGAGTCGACAGCATTCTGCCTGACCAAAACTCCAGCCTTCCACCCAGACGAAGATGCAGTACCAGACGATGAACAACTCTCGGTGTCTGTCGACTCCACCCACGTAACTCTGACAGTGCTAGTTGCAACACTGACTTTCTTGGGAAGGATCACACACTCCACTTTGTGATTGCGTCTTATCTTCACCCCAACCAAACTAACACCCTTTGTGAACTCCGAATAAAGGAGTTTCTTCAGGATTTTCCGGGTTATTATACCATGTTTTATAAGATGAGCAAAATGAGCAGCAAGATGAGCAAAAGGAGAAACAGGGCCACTTACATGAGGCGATGGTAGTGGCGTAGGCTTGCTGGCAGGAGGTGAAACAGGTGGAGGGGACGAGACAGATGAGGACTTTTTCAGAGTGCGGATTTGCTGGCGAAAGTGATCCACCCATAACTGCTGATCTTCCCGTGTTTGGCATACAGCCACAATTCGTTCTATCAATGGTCCTATGAAAAAGTACAAATAAATACCAATGAAAAACTCTGCAAATAATAAATTTGAAGGTAAAATTCTTAAAAATCCACACTTTTAATTATTAGTTAATAAGAACAAAAATATTAAAGAGAGAACAAGACAATGAAATATACTTCACTAAACCAAACCAGAATAAAAACCCAAAATTAAATGCTACCATAAGAATCACAATATTTTGACTCAACATTGTTCAAAAATTAAATAAATGAAGTTCATTCTAATCTGTGAGAGTTCATTTTAATTAATTGAATGATTTGTTATCTATTCTCCAATAGTAACAAATTGAGGTTTTGTCTTTTTAATTCTATAACTTAACTATCTTAAAATTTATTTTATTTATTCCTCATCAACTATTCTGAGATCCATTAACTAAATAAACATTTTATTTAATTTAAATCATATGATTCATCACACCCCCGTTCATACAAAAATAGAGAAATATTTTCAAATAAGTAATTAGCAGAACACATTTCCAGAAAAAGTTCTACCAGAACACAAAACATCTTACCTGAAATCTCAAAGGCATTTTTATGAGATTCCGTGTCTTCCAATTTATTGACTGTTATTGCAGTTAAAGGTAATTTTCCCTATGAAAACAAGCAAAAATAGAGAACAATATATACATACAGAGAAAATTAAAAATCATTTTGCTAAAATAAAAATTGTAGGAAAAGGAATGTGAATAAGTCTCTATGATGATCTCATTTTTGTAAATAATCAAAAACACAGTTTTTATGCTTACAGTTTTTTTTTAATATTCATTTTTAAAATTTATTACATCAGTACCAGAAAAATCCTCTTTTCAAATGAAATTAAAAGTTTTAATTACGACGTATGTGTATAACATAATGAGCACTAAACCCTAGATTAAGCCATAATCAAAGATGAGAATGATCATTGTAATGAAACTACAAGCTACCAACATTGTGCTACTAAAACTATAATAAAAATTCTATTGTTATTATTATAACATCACTTTTGTACTATCATAACAATATATGTCAGTGTGGTAAAGAATTCAGAAGAAAAAAATATGTTTTATTGAGTAGCCCTTGACATGTTCACAGAGGCTGGTAAAGTTAACCTAAAATTGAGCTTTGTTAACAGTCAATCTATTACTCCAAAAGTAAACTTCATTAATCGATAAGGTGTTAGTTTGCTGTTGGAAATTTAATGCAAGTTAAATAGAATATTGTTTAAAGTTAATAGAATATTTTAAATGTTAAATCAGTCAATCAGTCAAATAGTCGAGGATTCTATAAATAGTTCAACACATTCATTGTAAAATAAGTAGATTAGGCTGGGTAGAGAATGTAAATAAAAAATTAATTATATTTATAGTGTTTTTGTTTATTGTATTAGAAGTAGCAAGAGATTAAATTCCTCACCCAATATCACCATGCATAAGGTGAATTTTCCTTCAAGATCATTGACATATGGAGATTTTCACCTGAGAGGGATAAGTTTTACCCCACATAATATATTTTCCAGTGAAAACAGTCAAATTGTACTATAATATTTTCTTGCATATAATATGCAGTCAAGTTATGTTGCAAAAAACATTGAATACAAATACTAAGTAAAAGTTATTCTTTTTCTATTTGATTTTGTTCAATCTGTAGATATTGAATTCAAGGCCAGACCACAGGTCGTAAGGTGGGAACAGAAGTGAGAAAAGAGCCACAAAAAGCCACTAAATGACTAAATCTTGGCATTGCCATGGAACATCACCTTATCTGAATAACTCTTGTTTCCAGGACTTTGCTTCACCTAATGTACCCTAGAAGAATTTCAGGCCTTTTCTACAATGAACAGCATGGGAAATTCTGACTGTACCAAGGTATGGAGTCCTAGACATTCATCGAGGCTAAAGCATATGATGTCAAAGTATTTAAAAACATTTCATTGGAAGTCCCCGCTGGCCTTGTGCGATAATGTATTGTTTGTTCTGACAATACAAGGTAAGTTTATGACTTAAAAAAAACAGACAGGCTCAAATTAACAGAAGGTAAATGCAATGGAAGTTAATAGAAGCATTAATGGTTTTAGAGATTAATTTAAAAGTTAAACAAAATGTAACTTTGTTAATTAATGATTAACAAATTAAAGCTTTTCTGCCCAGCTATGTGTGCACAATCACAATTCGATATATATCCAGCACACTAAACCTCATTCAAAATAGGACATTGCCCCGAGTTCACTACATAAGAAAGCATTGGTTTGCAATTAAAGACTCATTATTGTTGATGCCCAGAAAATACCCAGCCTGAGGGTCTGAAGATGAGAGTCTATTTTTAAACAAAGTGAAAAAAAAATCAACAATAAAATGAATTATGTAATATCATGTAGAGATCATTAAAGTTGCTATTTTGGCAAATCGCTTCTTCCAATAATAAATTGTGTTACGCTTTTATTTTATTTTAATTTTGAAAAAATTATGTCAATTGAATAGTGAATTACATAGTTTTCCTTCATTTAGTATTTAAATTAGCTAGTCCCTTACTACGGATTATAAAAAGGTTTCATTGTAACAGGAAACCACTGAAAATAGAAACGACAACAGGTTTGAAGCCACAGAGGCTCTGAGCTAACGCATCTATAAAAAGAACTCATTTCATAACCAACTCAAAATCTCTTTTCTGGAAATCTTACAAATTAACATTCCATGTACGTTAAATGCATAACAGAACTAGAAAAAAATCAGACACTGACTACACACTCGTATTTGACAAGTAAACTTACCTCGTAAATAAACGCACTCATGCGTTGGCTGACGCTGAGCATGAGGAGAGTGGATGGGAAGAGAACAAGGTATCTGTCCCTGTGCTCAGGGCCCACTGCGACGGAGCCCATGTGCAGAATATCCCCAAGGCAAGACAATTCCTCTCCTTCCCAGCCTCGCACTCCACCAGTCAACACTTCCAACTCCAGTTCCTTCTGGCGACGTGTCGCAGAGCAAGCAGACTAAGCAAAAAAAAATGTGTAAGGAAAACAGAATAGTTTAGATTTCTTATAAGTTATTTATTTAGTTTTAACATTGTTAACAAGTTATTGTCCTACTCTGATTTTCTATCCAGTGGTTTTTTTTCTGCCCGTATGCTCCGATTCGCATACCAGTAAATTTTAAAATGATATAATGTTAACTGAAATCTTACAAGTCCAATTCTAAAGAGACCTCAAAGTAAATTAATCACACATCTGTAACAGTAAACAAAAACAAAGAAATCCTACAAAACAGTAGAGCAGGCATGTCAAACTCTGGGCTCCTGGAAGGTTCTCCGAGGACTGAACAATTAATAGATAATGAAACAATGAAATTGCTGTCTTGTGTAATGAGTATTATACATGCAACCTTTTGATTATGTACCAGAGGGAAGGGAGGGGACGGGACTAGATTTGGAGTTAAGGACGGGAAAACTGCTAATACAGAGTTTTATCAGTGAAAACGAGTCAAGCAAACACAAGCCATATACATAATGTAATACGAAAGAACATTGATCAGAGATGGCAGGATATGACACTCATTCGAAGTGGAAACCGAACTGGTCCACGTTGATAGAAGTGATCGATTAAGAGTACAAAGATTGAACTATAAAGAGTAAAAAGAACTTACACGATAAAATGCAGTTTATATTGAAAGTGTTGATATTACAAGACATCCCTAAAAAAACAAAAGGTTTCACATACTTACTGATATATCTTTGTATACAGAAACAGATCGCTGAGTGTCTCCACGATCTGGATGGTTCTCTTCCACGTGTCTTTCAAGCTCCTGCAGCATGCCAGCATACTTCTCCAAGCGACGGAATGGTTTGCTGAGCCCTGTAGTGAGCACCAAGATACCAGGACTAGCTGCCCCTTGGGACTCCATGAAGGAATTGAGTTCATCTCTATAACACAGAAGAGCCCTCTTTTGACTTTTGGGAGGAACTTGCTAGGTCAGTATAATGGGTTCCAGAATGCAATGCGTTTCAATCTTCCTGACAAACACTTTTGAGACTATCCTTTTTTTAGTTTACTTACATACCTATTACATTATATGTATCAAGATTTGTTCTTCTTGGTTCGACAAAGCATTTCTTAAAAATTTTCATCAAATTATATTATTCCATTCCACAGAATGAAGTTTCCAAAACATAGTAAGCGAATATTTACTGTCATATCACTAACTATTTTCCCACAACCTTTGAAACAATTTGACACAGTATGTAAAAACAATTTAATTTAAACATCATACGAAGAAAAAAAAATTATTTCCTGTTTTAAAATCCTCTTTACTAGGATAATGGTGGGGTAAAGGTCCCTTTGAACACAAACTTCTGATTGGAAGGTAAATACTAGTAGAGATGTGTTTAGAAACATACATTATTTAATGTTTCATAACTAACTTGTACTTATCCAGAATGCACACAGCTCTTGGATGAGAAGAACAATACGACTGGTGGACCTGCTTCACACGAGGAGCTGTGGTCAAAAACACTCTGCCTACCCTCTGCTCAGGTGGAGGTTTCTGACTACATTCTTCCAGGGCTGCCAACAATTGCTGATGAGTTTCTACTACACATCCAATGTTACCAACTAATTGCCGGTATTCTTCTTTGGATAAACTGAAATAAACAAAATTCTTTGATTTACGTAACTTCATTATGATTTATTATTAATAGCAAATCACAATTAAAACATAAGATTTACTCCAGAGTGTGTCATATTTTATGGTACGAGAGGACGGTGATAAAATTTGAATGTAATCCCAATTTTCTAATGTTTTGTTTGGAAATGAAAATATCTACTAATACAAGAAAATAAAAGTAATTAAAGTGAAATTGGACTGAGAGAATCAACACATGTTTCTAGAAAGCTATTGAAAGAAGAGAACACAAGTACCTAAAATTAAAGGAGTCTGCAGTGAAGAGAAAATAATCAATATGGTGTGCCAC
Organism: Laupala kohalensis; assembly: GCA_002313205.1. Taxonomy (NCBI): domain Eukaryota; kingdom Metazoa; phylum Arthropoda; class Insecta; order Orthoptera; family Trigonidiidae; genus Laupala; species Laupala kohalensis. The sequence continues at coordinate 45,134 of NNCF01126638.1, read as the reverse complement.
AGGGCACTATACGTGGCACTTTACTTTTAACAATTTACAATGATAATCTGCTAAATCAGAAAATTGAAAAAATAAGAGCCTAGGCTGATAAGTACTGTCTTTCTTTGTACAGGAAAAAATTAGGAAGCAGCTCTATCTACCACAAAAAACAATACTGAACCACATCACAAAACGGTTAATATACAACAAATTGTCATTAAATCCATCAAAAACTATGGATACTATGGAAACTGTGGAAACATACGACTTTCTCAAACTATGTGCATACTCAGTTGGATGAATGGGAAATCAATATACACAATTTTCTGTGATTTTACATGTGACTGCTAAGTAGTAGCCAAAATAAATAGGTATCTATTACTTGTATATCCCAAGTTGGATAAAATTTAAAATACAAATCAACTGATGATACTTTAACATGCTCTGTTCATCTCAACAGCAATGTATGGTATAATAGCCTGGGGTTGTGCGAATGAACAGGTGATAAATAAAATACACACGCTTCAAAATCACACAAAGAATAATTTTCAATAAAAATAAAAACAGGGAATCAACCAAAAAGCGATGTATCGAGAACAAAATTCTGAAAATTAGAAAAATGTATAATTATATTTTAGTTATTAACATGTCTAATGGTTTTAAAAATAAACATGTAAACTTGAGTAATATAACTAAGAATAAACAAATCATTTTAAATAAAGTGAACTAAATAAATAATTCAAAACTTATGACCTTTAATGGACAAACAGCATATATTTTGTAATTAAATACAGTTTATTTAGAAATAGAAAAAAAGGTCTATGATCATGCCACATTTATGATATACAACAGATTAGAGCAAAATTATGAACTCATAGAAAATCAGAAAATATTGCACATGAACTTGATGTGTTTGGACATTAATAAAAATAAGAAAATAACTATTAAAAGAATGGATTTTAAATAATGAAGTATAAATAATTTTGGAAAATATTATAGTATCAATTTTGGAAATTCGTTTGTAGTATGAGTTATTCTTAAGTTTTGTAATAAATTTATATTACATTTTACACAGGGTTTTCCATACCCCCTTGTAGGGAACTAGAAAAGTTCATATTTTCTTAGTAACAAATGTTTCCACTAGTATAGATATATGTTCCCTAAAAATACCTACATTTCTGATTTCTCGAGTGGATGAAGGAAATTTTTTAGTAGCCCTTGCAGTTCTGCAACATTTGCTTTCTCGGAATCTATCAAGTCCTTCAAAACCAAATTCTTGTAGGCTTTTTGCTGGGCAACAATTTCAGGAGGGAGTTTGGATGGAGACGTTTTATTTGCTGTAGGACTTCCACCATCTGCGCATCAAAAGAGATACAGCTAGAAGTAAACTACAACCATATCTTAAATTAAAACAAAAATTAATTTTTGCAATGTTACATTAAACAGAGGACAAAAAATAAATATTAATTATTGTAGACAGTGGTTTTGTCATTACACCTAATAACAATACTTTGTAAAAAATTTATAAGAAATCTAGATGAAGAATCCAATTTATAAAAAAATATTATGGGTCAGTTATAAAAATTTAAGATTCTATATTTATATCAAAAATCCATCTTCATGAAAGTAGAGTTTTAAAAGCTATAACTCAATTTGACAAAATCAGACTAATAACTGTAAACCAATTTTTAATGGAATGTTCAGAGGCCGATTTCAACAATCGAGAATAAAACTATCCTAGATTAAAATTACAAGATCCAATTAATGTGCCCTCCATTTAACAAATCACATTTTACAAGTTCTTTCATGCAGAATATTTTTTTCCAACAACAAGGCTCAATGAAATATTGTAATTTTAAAACGTACCAAATGTGAAATTACCTTGTAGCTTATATTCTTTCACATAGTTGGAGGGAAACCAGCCAGTCTTTTCACCAAGGGTTCCTTCCCACCACCCGCCTTCCTCTTTCTGGGTCAAAGTAATGATATCACCCTTTTTGAAACAGAGCTGCAAAACCAAAAATTAGTTCCAGTTAATACTACATCTTAATTGTCAGCTTAATAATACTTAAGGTTTTGTTTGAGTGTATGTTTGTTTCTACCATTAATACCTGAGAATGTGTAAAATCCTATAAGAATTTGACACTTCATTTCTTTTTCCATATTAAGCAGAAAAATTCAGTTAAACATAAATTAAGTGTAGTATAGATTACTCACAGGTTTGATGGCATGTTTTAGAAATTTATAGTAATTTAAAGTTCAAAAAAGGTACAAGAAAACACGAAGTTATGTTACATATGCTAAAAGTATTTTATATCTGATGAAACTAAATAAAATATATGATTATTATAATTTAATTAATTAATTAAAATATTATACATAGATTATAATTAAATATTTCAAAATAATACATATTTTACTTCTAATTGGGTGAATGGATATTTGTTTCCATAACACAAGGGGCAATTATCAGAAATGAGTAGTAAAGTTTTTTTGTATAAATATTTGTTAAATCACTTGTGACACAAACGAAGCTGGGAAAATAATCATTTTTTTCTAAAATATTATCTCTAGCAGCAATGGTCTAATAAGAAGGATTAATGAGCACTTACTTCTTTTCCGGCAAAACTTCATTGCAAGAAAATTGTAATCTCTTCACAACCAATATTCCCTTTAACTAATATGACTACCCAATTCCTTTAATCCAACATCTTACTTTCATCTCTAACTAAACCCTTGAAGAGTTTCTACATTGATGAGGTAAATTAAAAAACATTCTAAAAACAAAATTCACAAATAGCATTGTCTCATTTATAATTGTATATCATCTTGAGACTTATAAGCTACAAGGACATAGGGTATTGTTGCAAGACATACCAAATTCAAACACAAATTAATTGTTCAAGTTTCTATTTGTAGCTGGAAAAATTCCAATATTTGACAACCAAACACAATCTGAGCTCCAGTTTTATTCAAAAAAATAAAAGTTATTTATAGGAAGACTACGTAAGTTATCTTCTTCTAAACTTCACATTCTCTCCAAAAACATCTGTAAGGCTCCAAAATAACCACACGTTGTTAGTATGAAACAAGGTACTATAGTATAAAATATTGACATTACATTGACTTTATATGAAATATTGTCTTCATATCCGTTTTAAACTTTCAGGGGAAAATAAGATTTCAGAGCTCAAATAACTTATATAATATCAGCCTAGAGTGTCAACCACTCTTTTCCAAAAAGGACTGCATCATTCGGGAATCGTTCTATATAGTTCCCTGCCCAAGAATATAAAAGACATTATGAAATTGAATATCTTCAAATCCGTGGTTAAAAACTACCTCCTGCACCAGTGCTTCTACACTGTAAAAGAATTTATTGATTTTAAAGAAGTTAAATCTGTCTTGTACTTTATCACGCCATTACTGTAGCACTTTTTAAATAACTTATAACAATTTAAAAAACTATTTTCTTGCATGATTGTGTTGTCGTTTGGCTCATATTAATTTAGTTTTATGTGTACTCAACTTTGGCACGGTTGTGTACATAAATTCTGTAGCCCCATCCTGGCCCGGGTTTTTCTCCGGTTTTCCTTCGGGTAGAGGCGGATTTCTTATACAGGTTCTGTAGGCTTTGTCTAGGGGCGTGTTTATTGTACAATAAACCGTGAATTTAGTGTTTTTTCAACTCTTATGATTTTTTAAACACTATACTCAAAATAATCTATAGTTTGATAATAACTTTTACATGTAAATTTACAAACATATTTGCGTTAAATTACAAACATATTGACATTATATATGTATTATAACTCGCAGCTAACTTTTTATCTTATCTAGGAACTTTTGCTGAAATTTTTGAATCCGCCTCTGCCTTAGGGCCCTTGATCGGAATTGATGGGATGGTCCCTTGCTTGCTTCCGGAGAGTAAATTAGTTTATTGTCCTCCACGTGGTCATACGCAGTTTGTACTGCTTTTTTGACAATAAATTTATTATTATTAATACTAAAAATAAAAACAAATATAATGAAGAAACAGTGCAAATGTGATGGTGATCGATTTCTTTCATATATTAAAAAATTCCATGAAAAGCCACACTAAAAGGAAATTAATCTATGAATGAATTAGGGCTGATAAGATTTAAATCAAATTCAACAAATTTTGCTTTTTGTGTTTTCATTTTATTGATTTTTGTTTTGCTTTTTGAACTGGTAGTTAAATGAATAAAATATCTGTTAATTGTAAATAAAATTTATATTTCTTTACAAATGAATAATTAATATTATACTTGGTAATTGTGGTGCTTTAGCAACATTATCAAAGCATAATAAAAAAAATAAAAAAAAAAGAGCAACATAGAAACGACTTTTAATTTATCATGCATTAATATTATAATTAGAATACACATTAATTTATTAAGAGCTCTGCAAGAAAAAGAGCAGTGACAAAAAACAGTTTTTACAGTGGATTTTTATGGGCATGGCTTGTTATTATTTGAGAGAATGATGTTATAATAATTGAATAATATAAGTATTATACAAGTGAAATATGTATTGTATATAATAATCTTTGATATATAAGTTATTTTTGCCGAAAACACTATTTATTTATCTAATAAATTTCACTGGCAGTCTAAACATTTGTGGGAGATTTCAAATATTTAACTTATAACAAACACCAAAGTATTATTGTTTTGGAAATTATATAATACCTCACAAATGAAAAATATATTGAAGGAAATAAAATTTTATTTTATTATTGAGTAGTATTTATGAAATTAACCAAAATGAAATTGCTTTCTGTTTTTCCGTTTGCTAATAAATTGATTTTTTAAAGAAATTTAATAAATGATTAATTTTTCTTCAAGAAAATGTATTGATGTTGAAAAAATAAAAAAAGTGATTTAAGTAAAAAATCAGGTGAATAAAAATGATTTTATTGGATTTCTTTTAAAATAATGATTTTTATCAGCCCCAGAATGAATACATTTTATACATTTTACTTCACATATTGAACACACTTTGTATGTTCAATAGGGATAACTATGTTAACCCATCTGAATAAGTAAAAAACAAATAAATAAATAAATTCATTGTCAAAAAAGCAGTACCAACTGCATATGAAAATTAATATACATTTAAATATGTTGTTCCATGGGGGTTAATCATACTTACTTCATCATTATTCTTTCCTTTGAAAGAATAGATAGCCTGCACTAAAGTAGGAGCATCACTTGTCCCCGACATTGTTTCAAGGGAAAAGTTTTAAAATAATTGGCTAAAATCCAACATTCTGAAATAAAATACATTAGTAGAATAAATGTCCCTAAAACATAAAAAACCTTAGAAAAACATCATCGCACAGTATCTTCAATTAAAAATAAAAGTAAACAAACTCAACATTTAAAATTCACAGTACATTTTAAATATATAGACCAGAGTCAAAATAAAATGAACCTGTTTTTTGTTAATTGTTCATGCTAAAGAGAACATCTTGTGGATAGTTTGTTCTTGTTAATGATGTTGGTGACCAACAGAGATTATGGTGTTTACATCAAAGATCTCTCTACCAAAGTAGTTTCTCTCAAAACTTCACAGCACAATATAAACAAATGTGTAGTGCTCATTAATATTTTCATATTATATTCTATACTAGTTAAGATCATCACACATCACCTAAGCAAGTAGGATAATCACTGGATGTCAGTAAGAAAAAGCAAGAATGGTAATTACTTCACTGGATTAAAAAAAGTATCTACGAGGTTTTATAATTACGCGCACATTTATACAAAACAATTGCTTTCAGCTGACACACTTCTCTTTCTCAATTATCACCAGGATGAATTCACTTTATATACATACAATCTTACGACGCCATTCCACTCTGACCTCTCCTATCGCAAGAAAATAAGAGAAACGTAATAAGGACGCAAAATGACTTTTGGCACAGACACTTGCGTTCCACAAGAAGCCATTTACGAGCAAGAAAACTAATTGTCATAAAACTCCCGCCCCTGGACTAGTTCTCTCGTAAAATTTAACCCATGATTTAACCAAGAAAAATAAAATAAAAATACTTACGCTTCAACTTCTCCTGTTAAACTTTCTTTATTAAATAATAACTATAACGACAATATATCGAGGTAAAATGACTTAGCATGAACACATATCTTCTTTCTCAAACTTCTCAAAATAACTCACCTCGATCCTATTTTAAATCATGATTTACGTCACGGAGTAAAGGATTCCGATAATTTCCTATCATAAGACACTAGACACTCTGTGATTATCACAAAACAAAAATGTATAATCTGTCCTCATTGGACATCAGCTTTTTCTAGTGTAGTGGTGTAGTTCTAGTGTAAGGCCGGTTGTAGTGTAGTAGTACAGAACGTGCATGGATGTATAGGGTAATAGACACAGTTGAAGTTCTTATCTGTTCTTATCCACCGTGGTGTATAGTCAGTATGCCTTCAAAATAGACTTCGTTGTTAGAGAGATGCAGGGGGTGGTTTTTTATTATTTGAAAGAGTATTTGAATACAGAATAATGGGTAGTACACTTGTCGAAGTTTCTAATGACACTGCGATCTGAAACACACAAGATATATACTATTGTTTTTGGTACATATTACCAGTACATTGTATTGACGAGTAGGTGACTGGTTACTTTCGTATTCTGACGACCAGCGTGATACACGGATCACGAGGTAGTGTACAATTCGCGCTTTTCCCACTGACGTGTGACTGTAGTCCTGGGATTTGTCATTCTGCAGTAATCTTCGGGAAGTTGTAATATCGTTTGAGAGCTCTGAATGTCAGTGGGTATGCGAATGCAAAATTAAGGGGAGACAGATGAGTTCACAGTGAAAGTGGATTGAATGAAACATTTACTGTACCTAGTGAACATTCCTCTAAGAGATAGAAATGGTAATGTTTGTTTCTTAGCTCAATTATAAATTTAGAAAAATCAATTTTTGTATAAGTTTGGTATCATCCCAAAATTTAATGCTATTGTCTATTTTTAACATATAAAACACCTTGTTATTTCTCTCGTTAAATATTTAACCTCACCGCTTCTCAGAAATATTTCCCCTTTTTTTAAATTTGATGATTTAGCATGGCCGAATCAAAACTCGCAGTACTGCAGAGCAGCAAGAAGCAAAGAGGAAAGAGCGGGAGAAGAAGGTGAAGCTCTATAAAGCTGGAAGTGGTAGATTATTCGAAAAGGTATGTCCTGTATGTGTTATCATTCTTTCCTTAGTTTAAAGGTATTAATGTACATTATCTTTTACAGCGTTGTGAAGGAACTTTTGATAGTGAGGCCCTTGAACTGTCTGCGCAGCTCCTCTCTGCTAATCCTGATATTTACACTGTGTGGAACATAAGAAGAGAAGTTATTTTGCATTTTAAGACTGAACAGTAAATATATTTTCTTTTATTTTAAAAGTGTTGTACATATATATTGTTTTATTTTTATTCCCATTGTCGAAGTGGTTTACTTTTGTCATGTGACATTCCTGTCCTACCTCACAGTGTTAGGATGTCATTCTGTAAGCGCTCCCATCACCATTGCCTTTTTATTTCACATGTGGGCCACCTGTAGTATTACTAATTATTTCTATATAACATTACCAACTGACATCTATTTAACTAGTACTAATAAAATCCTAGCTAATACTAAAATAACTATGGGTTTAATTTTATATCACCTTGAAATATGACATGTCAATACAGAAAAGTATATTATTAAGAAACTACTGGAAGTCACATAATTTTGTTAAATCAGGAATGTGAATTTCAATGACATGTTTGTTCATGTAAGCTTTTGTGCAGGCTGGAGTGTTAAAAACTTAGATGCTGTTGCTAACAAATATTATCAATACTCATAATAACCCATTAACTTCATATTAGTAATGTAGGTTCTAAGAACCTCCCGTTTCTGATGTCATATCAAAGTGAAACTCTTTAGATTCTTTTGTCAGCACTTCAAGTTTTGTTTTGATTCGTTCTGTTCTTTCATGATATGAGTTAATTTTTAATAACTCAGTGATAAGAAGGGACTTAAATTGCACACTAATAAAAATGAATAACATTATATTAGGTAACAATGGGGATTAGAAATTATGTTAGTGATAAATCACCAAAATTATGCAAATTGAGCTGCAAGAGCGAAGGTTGTTTGAAATAAAAGTGTAGCATCTTTAGTAAGTCATATTTGAATAAAATTAATTTTAATGCTGTTAAGGGAATTGTTTAGTTTTGTAAAATGTTACCTAACTGTGTGCAAGTTAATTGTGGGCAGTTTCTCCAGCGTCATTGATGTCAGTTGAAAGATAGATTTCCAGTTGAATCGAAGTAGGGAAATGAGAGCTAACTGTGACAAATTATCCTCAAATCTTGGTTTTGGGATTTTTACTCCTACCACAACCTCCAGACTGCTGAAGAACAAATACTGGGTCTATCTCAGGGCTCCAAGCAGCCAAAGTGTGGTGGAACTGGCCCACCTACCAACAATAGACCTACCATCTAGCTTGTATCGCCCCATGTTGATAAGCTTCAATAGCAGGCAACATTTCCCATTTACAAATACTACAATTTTAAAAAATGGTCACATCGTTCCCCTCTTGTGCAAAGGCCAAAAATAACTAGTTTTTTTTAATTTTAATTAGAGACAGACATCCACAGGAATAGAACAATGCATTTAGCAATACAGTAGAATGGTCCTGATAATTTGCTGAGGAATCCTATCAATTAAAATTTCCCCAAGTAAGATTCTTTTGCAATTGTGTAATTACTTTAAGAACTGTTTCCTCAGATCTTCTGAAGAGTTCCAGCAGCTCTTAGAAAATGAACTGCCTTTGACTGAACAATGCTTGAGAGTAAATCCTAAGTCTTATTGTGCCTGGCACCATAGAGCTTGGGTACAGAACAACATGCCAGTGGCAAACTGGAAGAGAGAGTTAGCTCTGTGCAATAAGTACCTGGAACTGGATGAAAGAAATTGTAAGTCGTTAAGAGTATTCTCAAAAAGAATTACTAGAATTTGAAACATCCTTATTACTGTTTGTGCCTTTTAGACTTTCAGACAAAGTCTATTATTATATAATAGAAAGATATCTTCGAGGATTGGTCAACNGATTCTTTCTTTTACAACACCAATGTTTCAGCAGTTTATTTTGCCTTCATCAGGGCTACAATGAACATACACAATTTACATTATTTATAGTACACTTTGAAACATCTCCTTAACACACTACATCTCGACAACCTTCCAGGTGTAGGTCAAACACAACCTACCTACATCTGGAAGGTTTGACTTACTCCAGGAAGGTTGTAGAGATGTAGTGTGTTCAGAGGTTATGGCTAGAGGTTATTGATGATGGTGTGGTTCCATAGCATACAGGTATGTGGTTTTGTATAGTAAGACTTTTTGGGTATGTGTTTGTAACAGTTTTCATAATTAGATAGGGAGTAATCATCGAGATATTATTTGTGTTAATAAGATGTTTCAAAGTGTACTATAAATAATGTAAATTGTGTATGTTCATTGTAGCCGTGATGAAGGTAAAATAAATTGCCAAAACATTGGCGTTGTAAAAGAAAGAATCCTTTTTTTGTTATTGTTGACCAATCCCCGAAGATATCTTTCTGTTATTTAATATATTGGTCAAGATCAACATCAATGTCTATTATTATTATTATTAAAATCAGTGTGAACTTTATTGTAGAACATCAATTATTTCACTTCATACTAATTGACAATCACTATTAAATCATTACAGATCCTTGAATTATAGTTAATGTAATTGGGGGAATTTTTCTGGTTAAAGGTAGTGTGTTATATGAAGGTTTATGTTAGTAACTGAATTCTTCGTTGTACCCCCTGAACTAATATGTACTGAAAAAGTACTAATTTAAATTAAGAATTGTTTCTCTTTGAAATTGCAGTTCATACATGGCATTATCGTCAGTATGTTGTATCTCAAGCTAAAGTTCCTGCAGAAGATGAATTTTCTTTTTCTACTCAAAAGATCTCGTCAAATTTCTCCAATTATTCTTCATGGCATTATCGAAGCAAGTTACTCCCAATTATTTTCCCTGACCCTTTCGGTAAACGGCCTATTCGAGAAGACAAACATAAAGAAGGTATTTCCTTTTAGCATGTCTAATATTACAGGTTTTCAATATTCAGGGTTATGAATGTGTATTGAAGGTCATTTAAATCATGGTTTTGTTATTGGAACAAAGGAAGTATATGTAAATCATTATGATCTATTTAATTCACAGCTTCCAAGTACCTACTTGTGGAGATGTGTTTGCATTGACCGTTGATGATGCAAACATTTCTCCACGAGTAGGTACTTGGAAGTTGTGAGTTAAAAATGGCATCCGACATATAAGGACATGGAAACCAGGTTTATATGCTCTTAGCAAGGGAGCTGCCTGTGGTCACTTATCCCCTGCATGGGTATGTGATCCAGGTTCACCAGAATAGGAGAGGTGGAAGTTGTGAACGGACTTGAGGAGTCGAGATGGGTGGTGCAGTGTTCAGCACACCTGCAGCCTGTGTAGAAGGTCTCTTGTTCGAGTCCTGTCCATCGCAATTTTCACTTGGCTGTTGATCATGCATTATGGTTTATATTTGATTTTTTTTCCCCTTCCAGAATTAACTTTGGTACTTAATGCCACATTTACTGATCCTAATGACCAGAGTGCATGGTTCTACCAGCGATGGCTTCTTGGAAGAGCATATCAGGAGTTAGCTCTTGCTCAGGCTTATGTTTCTAAAGATTTGTTGTTCACTGTGTTGACTAAGTCTGTGCGTATTGTTTCAAACGGCAAGATTGGACCAAGGCTGGAACTATATATAGCAAATAATCCAGTGGATGGGTCATGGCGACCTAGCCTGGGAAATCTCGACTCTCATGTTTGGGTATCCTTTTCATCGACTGTTAAAAGTTTCTACAAGTACTGATTATTGTTCTAGTTTTAGAGTGCTTTGTGATATTGACAAATGTTGTTGCTCTGAGGACAATCATATATTAGTACTTTCTTTAACTGAAAGAAGATTTTTGAACCAGAACAAAAATTGAGCGAAGATTTCATTCATGGTCCTGTAGAAGTAGTATTGCATGACAGTGATACGAAAATAGATCAGCTATCTCTGATTGTAAAAGAAAATAAGTCAGAAGCTTTTTATTCCAAGAAACCTGTCTTTGATGCTCAGTTCAGTCAAAGTATGAAATCTGTGTTAGAGAGTGAATTGGAATCATACTGTCAACTTCTTGATATGGAACCAGATAGCAAATGTAAAGTTGATCATTAATTGACTCTCAAACATTAAAAACAAATCACTAATTTCTCAACAGTTCTGTATAATTCATTTATTTTCTAGGGACCCTCCTCACTATTGTATTGTTGATGCAAGCTATCAGTCGGAATCTGTACAAAGATGATACAATGCAGAAATTGGGTCAACTTGTTCGCGTTGATCATCGAAGGATTGGCTACTACAATGACTTAAGTACGTTCTTGAAAGGAAACCCAAAATCTGTCATCAATGAGAGCTCTATAAACTTTACATTGAAATTGATATAGAGATACTTTACCTGCTACACCTGTATATTTTATTTTACTTGTATAACTGACTTTTGAAGGATAACAGATTATTCGTTCTATAACAGTATTATTCTTTCAGAAAGTAGATATGAAATTGAATATGCATTGGACAACCAAGAGAGAGAAGATTTACAGCTTTCGACTCGTATAGAAGCGGATCTCTCAGGGCGAAATCTAACAGCCCTGTATCATCTCCATTATTTAAGTTTAGTAAAAGTTGTGAATTTAAGCAACAATCAGCTGACTTCTCGATCTCTGCCTCAACTTCATGCCTTGCAATGCTGTGAAGTATGTTAATTTGTTAAAGAGAAAATTTTACCCTTTCAAGGAGTAGCATTATTATAGCTTATAATTAAGGAAGTAATGTAATTCCTCCGCTTCTTAAATCTTTCATTCATCATTATCTTCTGGATGCAGTAACATGTCTTTAGTATGTGCTATTATTTATTTATTACGTAAAAAGCCAACTTCATCTCACAGATTATTCCTCTTCTAGTCTTGCCCCTGTAATCACTCTTCACAATAGTTTTGGGTTAAAATATGCCTAGATACCTCACTTTTAATCTTTGGCTGTTGGATTTTTTTTTACTTATCCTGCAAAACAATTTTCCTTCTGCCTATTTGTTTTTGCCATGAAGCAAATTCATCTCCAGGTTTCCTTTTTTCTGTGAAAGTGACCTTCTGCACTATGCAGCCTCTTGTCTCTAATAAATCGGTTCCTGAGAAGTAGAGTGGATAAGTCACATTCTCTTTATTTTATACAACAGGGTCTTCGAGTGACTTTTCAGCTTACCATCACTTTCGGCTCTAGGAATAGTGCTGGCCTTCTGCCATTTTGTCTGAACATAATTTTCCCAGTACTATTCATGTTGTGAAAGTTAAAATCAAAATTTCTTTACTAATACCACTCTACGTCTCAGCAGCCAAATTTATGTTTGTCAGTACTGTATGATCAGGGTATATACTCATTTGCAGGTTCTCAATCTTGATGGAAATATATTAAATTCATTGAACGAAATTCCTTTACTTCCTTTTCTTCATACGATATCGGCAAAAAACAACAAAATATCTTCCCGAGATGGAATCAAAGCTCTGAAGAATTTAAAAAAATTAACAACTGTTTCATTAAATGGCAACCCTCTAGCAAAAGGAGGAGGAATTGAAGAGTACCTGAAAGAGCTCTTGCAAAATGCAAAATCCTGAGAAACAATTTTATTTGGTAAATGTACACTCACAAAATGTGAAGTACATAATTATCTCAATGTACAGTACACATCAGTTTATTAATTCTTACTGTTTCATACTTAAGTTTACACCAAAAGGCACTTGTAAATTTCTTAATATTTTTCCCTAGGTAATCTTCAGAATTCCCGGCTTTCTGCTGCAACGGTCTGTTGTAGACTTAAAAATAAATGCTATCTACTGCCTTGCTATTGCACTTGTGAAAAATGTTGGAATTATTTATCAATTTCACAATCATTCACCGCACAAATTTCTTCAAATTTATATTCTATTTTGTATATACAATAAAATAGTACAATTATGTGTTTAATATTTCAATCCTAATCTTCAAACTATTGTACCCATTAATACACTCAGTCGTCTAACAGTGCACTGAATCCCATTCCAGTGGTATAAGTGGAAAAGCTGTAAGAGCTACTTCTGCATAGTGGAAGAAACCCAGCAATTTCATAGGCTTTAAGACTGGTCTAAATAAGTGTCCTAGCTGCTCCGTTGATACGTTTGATAGTGCTGATGCTGAAGTTGGTACACATTTGGAGTATACATAAAAATATTCTAAGTCGTCCTGAAAAAATAATCATTTCTTATGCGATGGTATTTCCTGCGGGGAAATATGCTTCATACACTTAGCACCAATCTCTTATATGTTCATTCCACAGACCTTGATATTGTCCACTATAACCGGGTTCCACAGAAGTAGACAAGGAGAGCAAAAACTCTGGAAACTAGTACTGGGTGAATAATGTAGGTGATCATCACTCAATAACATAAAAATACAGATTGTAGAAGTGTTCAGTAAGGGGGAGAGGGAGGAGTCCAGTTACTGACTAGCAATTGTTGAAGTATCAATAAAGAGCAATGAATGGGAAAAAATGTTTCTAGTACACAGGTAGGACATCCTGCATATCACATTAACTTGTTCAATATCAGAAAATAGCTTAAACTAACCTATTAATAAATCAAATTTCCCTCCACCATACGTCAAGAGTACGTTGTTATCAAACACAAAAATTATTTTTTTAAAATAAGTTATTAGGGTTGAGACCAGTTTCAGGGCAGTTGAAACATGTGGCATTCCTGATGACACATCAGTTCACCATCAGCCCCTATACACTATTAGGGAAGGGGATGCCACATATATAGTTTTTTATCATTTAAGAGATGAATCCAATTTTTAGCATGCCGAGTTGAATAGTCCTGATATCATGTAAGTCTAAATTCAGCCTACATGAGAAATGACATCCCTTACATCCCTAAATGGGTGGGAGAATTGGATAGGACATCTGCGTATATTCACTCAACAAAATGTGAACTTTCTCGATTACAAGGTATTTCAAAGGGTACAGAAAGGACGTCAAAATTAAGACTAGATCAAATACATGATCAAATATTTATTTTCTCTACATCCAAGAGAAAATCTACACTAATGTTTTTTATACATAACATGTAACTTCCCTGAAAAACCTCGCAGCAGCCTATGATGATTTTCAGAAAATTGATTCAATGTTCATTTTCTTTTACATAAACACATTTTTAGACTTAATGGTAGCTTTTCAAAATAGTGTACAGTTTCAATTTTATTTTAAAAAGAAATTGAATACATAATAATGTGCAAACAATAGGAAGAAAAATATAAAAAAGGACATACACTCTCTAAGACATTCTAACACTCCAATACTCCACAGCCAAAATAGACAGTACATTCATGTTTGTTATAGACCAGAAAAATTGGGTGTTAAAGAAAATATTAATTAACTTCTAAATAGTATACCAGACAGTTTTCAAATTAAATGGTAAGTGACAGCCAAGAAATGTTTGAAATTAATGAGAACCCACAGAAGAAAAGATAACGTGCATATTGTAAGTACACATTGGCATGCACTCAAGCATATTCACATTCCAAACCCCTCTCACACTTAGGTTTCCTAATTGCAAGTTGACTTAGAATTTTTATCAGTCTTGAAATAACCCCATTTCCATATTATCACCATTCTCACAACTTAATATCACACTAAAGAATAGAGTTAAATGATCGATTGGAATTTTCTAATTTCGTCTGCAAGATATTTGTTTTCTAAAAACTTCAAGTACCTCTCCGAATGAACATATTTTACTTCATTCAATTTACATATCTTGTTTCATAAGTTACACATACAAAAAAAAATGGAAAAGGATAAGTTCAGCAAAACAAAGGACCCAATCATAAAAGTAAGGCACATAAGAAAGGGTATAAGAATGAAAGAAGGTAAGAATATAAAATAAAACTGGGTAACGAATCACAAATATTAGACAATTGAAACAAATGTGTATTCTTAAGAGTTGTTTATTTCAAAGAAATATCACAACAGGAAGGAAAGAAATATTCACAACAAAGAAATTTAAGAGAAAGAACTATAACAATGAATCTGAAACTCATCTGAAGACATTCTAGAAGTTACTAAAAGAATACTAGCAACACATAAATAGGGAAAACAATTACATGTTTAAAAGAGCAAGGAAACTGATAGAACACTATTGCATGTACAAAATAGAATAAATACTAGCGATACTCTAAAGTAAATTGCCCTGTGACAATAAATTAAATAAATAACCAAAGTGTTCCAAAACATTAACTGTTTTGATGCAAAAAATGTATTTCATAAAACCAAAAAAATATAATCTATTTGAGAAATCGAGAGTTAGTCAAGGGGGAACCTCAAGTTTTCATCACAGCAGGCTGCAAGACAGGGTTACTTGTCTGTTCCATTCACAAGCACGGAGCCTTCCTCCTCTTCCTTTTGGCGGTTTGGATCATCTGGTTTCATTGCAGGGAAAAAGAGCACCTCCTAGAAATGAGGGAACAAGACATAAATTCCCAATCTAATTCCCCATTCCTACACATGCCTTCATGTTGACTACATTGAAAGAATGCACATGACACAATAAGCTAATACACCCCAGTTTCTTTCTGTAACACGTGATTCTCAACACAATGGATGAATTAAAAATAAAACTAGGATGAAGTGGTGTTCTCTTCTTCAAAAAGAAAAAGGTACACATATACCATGTCCAAAATTAAAATTTAGAAATAATTAATCTGTCTTTATCAATCATGTTAAAGAGTGTGAGATGATCATTTGAAGAATAGATGAGAAACCAAATCAAAGAATGAGTAATAGAATACACAGATTTTTGAAAATGTAAATTTATAGCAATGAGAATCACTATGTCTTTCAAAATTAATACCTCACATGCAAGAAATTACATTCCACATATACTATCTCTTTAGTTATTATGGATATGAGCAATTTTAGTCAAATTATTCTTTCCCAACATGCAACAAATCAAATTCAATTGCTTCAGCTACAGATTTTTGACGGGGCTGGGATGGTATTCCAGCCAGGACATCCTGAAAGAAAACATTCAATTACATATTTTTTACAAAATAGTTCCAGGTTACCTTACACATGTTTCATTACACATTTTTACACTCATACTAATTTTAATGCATATTTTAGTTCAGTTGGTAGTAGAAATAGAGAGACTAGCTGAAGCTTAAAGAAATCTATACAATCCTGGGAAGTGTTTCACACTTCTCTATATATGGTGCTGACTGAGTCCTAAATTACAAAAAAAAAGGTAAATCTGGGGATATGTCTGACTACACAGTGGGTTCCTAAATTCTGCTGCCTCGGCCATAGCAGAACCCCTGGTACATATGAAAAATGAGTATGAAGTGTATTGGCTCTTGCCTTGAACATTTTGAAGTGACTGAAGCCATGCCGATTCACAAGAACAGAGATTAAAACTAAACAGTAATTACAACCTAATAACCCTCATTTGCTAAGATCCTTTAAATGGCTGTGCGGATTTTAGAGATGTATAGTTTTGTCGATGTCTCTGATATTATACCCAAAATGATAGTTACAAGTGTTACCATCAGCTTGATTATAAGTTATCTAATAGTGAATACACAAACATAAAATACAGGTAAGCCTCAAGGTTCAATTCTTGGCTCACAACTACTTGTCATGTACATAAATGATCTTTTGAGACTCCACTCAGATCTGATAGTTACACTGATTATACTGCTTTTCTATCAGGTGCTGATATGTGAAATGATCGTGCTATAAACATGAATGGAGAACTGAGAGAGATATTTTATTGATTATACAATAAAAATTTAATTCTTCATGTTGTTAAGTTGGCACATGCAACTATGTAATTTCTATGACCATTAATGTAGAAGTAAAAGTCAATCAGTATGAGTGAATATTTCAGCAATATGGTAACCACAAAATATTTCATTTATTTTCTCATACGATTGAAACCAATGTTGAGTAGTAAATAATTACAGCAAATATACAATTATTAATATTATTCTACCAGGATGATCTCTATGATAATGCATATGTTTTTTTGTTTTTTTTTTGGGTGGGGCTTTAGGGCTCGTCAACATCGAGGTCATTAGAGCCCATGCAAGTAGGGAAAAATGCAGTTTCGCACCATAGAGAAGAGCCGTAATGACTCTTCCCCGTGTGTGGGACTCGCCGAATATCTCAACCATACCCACTAGAAAACCCTCCTGAAATAAACAAATATCTAAATAGAAAGATGAAAGAAAAGAAAAGAAAACAGAATACCAATACATTATTTCACAAAAAAGGAAAACAATTTTTAAATATTATATTTTCGAATTACAGAAACGAACGATGAAAACAAAGAAGACAGTAAAGATGAAAAGGGAATGCAAATTTTAAACCCTCCCGAGAACTTGTGGGAGGAGCCCCGATCTACTCATAAAATTCAATAGTTTATTAACATTAACCGTTTCATTTCCGAGAATTGTTGGTAAATCTGCAGCCAGACCAATTCGTCTCCGTATACTTGAGTATCTTCTGCAATCACTTAGTAGGTGACGCACTGTCAGAAAACAGCTACATTCCTCACAAACGGGTTCATCATCAAGTAGTAAGAGATACCTATGAGTGAGAGGACAATGTCCTATGCGCAGGCGGGTCAGCAAGACCTCGTCGCGCCGGGCTGGCCTACAGGAACTGCTCCATGACTTAACAGAAGATTTGATAAGTCGGAGCTTATTCCTTTCAACAGCTAACCACTCATTGCTCCATTCACTCAGAATCCTTATCTTGACGGAATTTAGGAGATCTCGTTTTGGAATCGTGGAGAAATCCACGCGATTCCTGAGGCATGCCGTCTTTGCGGAATCGTCTGCTTCCTCATTTCCTCTGATACCCACGTGTCCGGGAACCCAGCAAAACATTATGTTCTTTCCATCACTTTGCAGTGAGAAAAGTACATCCTGGATGTTCTGGATCAGCTTATCAGCTGGATACATGTTCTGGATTGCTTGGAGGGCACTCAGAGAATCAGAAAAAATCAGGAAATGTGATCCGCGGGAGCACTTTGTGGTTCGCAATGCTCGCAATATGGCGTAGCACTCAGCAGTGTAAACACTGCACAAGTGGCCTAGACGGTAGCCACTGGTCTCACGGGGAAATACCACGGAGCAGCCGACACCATCAGCCTGCTTTGACCTGTCGGTAAACACAGGGATACGGNNCCGGTGTTTGTAGAGGATTAGCTGAAAGTATACCCTCAACATCGGAGCTGGAGTGTTCTTCTTGTCATGATGCAGAAGATCGAAAATAATCTTCGGCTTGTGCAAAGCCCAAGGGGGAGACTTACTAAAACCTTGATGTAAGACATTAGGTGTGCATATATTTAAGGTTTCCAAAATTTGTTTGGAGCGATATCCAAAAGGTTTGGTTGCTCTTGTTCTTTTCGATCCTGACACTATTAAGGTTAGGGTATCTTTCATTTTCCTCATTCTTCTCATTTTTTGTCCCCCCTCATTGTAGCCCCCCCTCCATTTGATGTATGTTGTGAGATATGTTTTGGTATGTTGTAGATCAGGAGGGCTTTTAGTGGGTAGGGTTGAATCATTCGATGAGTCCCACAAGCGGGGAGTCATGTTGGCTCTCCCTAGTGCGTAACTGCATTTTCCCTACCTGTACAAGTTTTTTGGGCTCCAACGACCTTTGATGTCGACATGAGCTGTAAAGCCCCACAAAAAAAAAGTCCTAAGTTAGCCAAATGTTGATAAACTTTTTTTTTTATATAAAAATCTATTTTTCCATAAACAGATAAACAATTGCTATTACACCAACAATTGAAAAATACCTGCAAATATATTACATTAAAACCACAGTCTCATCAAGCGCAGAAATCTTACTCCGAAAATAACAGCTGCAGCTGATTTCTCAGTTTGTCCTAATGTTATGTACTTGCAATGTACAAGATATGAAGTGAGTGAAGAAACTCTTTGTGCAGATTGTAACTGTATGAGTTGTGATGTTTGGCATGGTGGGAGTGCTACTCGTGCAACCCCACTTTCGATCCATGCCACTGAGTACCTACTGTGGGTTCCTTTTCATAACTCACCTCGTGTACCTTTCTATCTACTTGATGTAGCATTTGTCAAATCTTCAGAAAAAACATACATGGAAAGGGTGTTTGGCTGTTTTATATCTATAGCTAACATCATAATTCCAATGGCAGTTCCCAAAATACTATCATGGTATACTAGGATTATTTTCTAAGATATTTACCTTAATGTTATTGGAATCAGTAAGGAACATGGTTAACCGGTCAATACCCATACCCCAACCACCTGTAGGTGGCAAGCCGTACTCAAGAGCCGTACAGAAGTTTTCATCCACCATTTGAGCTTCATCATCCCCAGCTGCTTTGTCCTGAAAACAAACAAATATAATTCTTCCTGTTTCTGAATCGCTATTACAAGTATTAATTTATTAATTAAATTATTATGATTTTTTAGTTTAATAATTACAAATATTAAGCATTCAAATAACCATTTTTTTCTTTTATATTTCTACCCTTGCCTCAATTTTGGTAGAAAATATTTTTATGGCCTGCTCTTACAATCATTTTTCATGAAACACAAGTTCCACTTTTCCTTCAATAAACAAATATCAAATTAAATAAATTATATCTTTTAGCAACTAGTCTTCAATGACAGCTGATTCTAGAGAAAAATGTTAAGAACCTTCAAGTTTCCAAGAATTAAAGAATTACTTCCAACATGTGTTTCATACCTACAAATAAGATCGAGAAAGTACCTCAATATATTCCGAGAGAGGACACCACAATTTAGATGTATGTCAGTTATTTCATAGGAGAGAAATTTTGTCAGGTGATAAAACTATTATTAAAATTGCAAGCTAATCATATCTAATTTTGTACTTGTTAAGGAAATGAATATCAGCTTAGAATAGCTATCATTAAATTGATTGGTAATGTTGGCAACACCCTCTGACATGTAAACTAACGTGCATATTGACAATGAGTGGATCACTATGTTTACGGCAGTAAAAACAAACTTATAGGTCTATTTTAAAATTGTATGAAGATGGTGAGAATTTAGTAATGATGAATCTGTGAGCAGATAACAGCGAATGAAAAATCAATACATTATGCCAATTTCCTACATATTCACTATTCAATAGAGTATCTGCACATAAATAGAGGTTTATTCAAAATTCTCTTATGTGAAGTACCTTGGCTTGTTGTTCAAATCGCTCACGTTGAACCATGGGATCATTAAGTTCAGTGTAAGCATTACAGATCTCCTTCTTCATGACAAATAATTCAAAGCGTTCTGTCAGACCTTTGATGGAACGATGCCACTTCGCCAAGGGACTCATGATTTGAGGATGATCACAGATGAATGTTGGATTAATGCACTTCTCTTCCAAGAATTCTCCTACCAACTGAAATATCCAGAAACAATACGATTCATGGGGATGAACATTCTTCTCAAGTTAATTCCAAAGAGAGTTAAGGGGAGTGAAATACACTAAAAAGTATGGAAACATATAATCCAAACAGATTTGGGAATTCACTCTACATGCAACTAGTACAACAAAAATAAAATTTTAACTGCAACACATTCTCCCCTATTGTTATTTCCCTAGGTCATGTCTGCAGGTCACTACTCGCATCGTCAACTCCTGCTGACAGTTCCTTTGGCATGCTCTGGTGACAAGTGTAAGTATAAATTTTGAAATTAGATTACTATCTAACACTCTTCGAAGGCTATATTGTCAAATTTTGAGGGTCTTCTGGAGAATAAAATAATTTTAAAATTCATTAAAACACACACACATCCATTAACCAATTAAAAAATTCATAAACATCCTAAGAATCAATCAATTTTTATGATGGAAGCAAATCCTCCTGAAACATGCCCTTGGTTAATATTGTAAGTGTAGAGCGCTGTCATCATCATAAGTGCAGTAATTATAAGCAAATTAAGTTGCTTGTACATAGATACGGCATAGACGATACTAACACATACATTTTATCAAACACAGTAAACATAAACAGAATAAGATCAAGAATAATAGGTAATAAAGAAAACTATGCACCACCAAGTCAATTGAACTGTTTAGAGTTGAGTACAATTTTAACTCAAAAAGTCAGTTTTTCTATGATATTCCTTTTTGAAGTGCCTGAGGCCTTCAGAGAATTAGTTATTTGTTAAATCGTGAAATAACAATTATTTTACTACATTTTAATCTACAGCAACTTATTAATCCTAGGAAGAATCATACTTTTGTTTCTGGTCTTACTCTTGCTGGTGCTAAATTGTTCTTGCAAAATAGTACAACGATATAATACAAAATTGAGCAATAAAACTGATCTTAATTATAGGGGGTTTCTTGAAATGACTAGGAATATCAATTAATTTTATTATCCTATCTTGTAACTTGATTAGGAGATATGCCCAGCCCCCACCAGGTAGTCTAAATGGTGAGGATTCAATTTTTAGCACAAGTGAATTTGATGAACAGAAAAATTCATTAATTGAAAACATATCAAGAATGAAAATGGACTTATTAGTGGTAAAATAACTTCAAGGTTGGCTTCTTTGCATTTTTGTACTCAATCTTGATTAACACATTCTTCTAATTCCTAACCCCACAGTTTCCGCTTCTTCTTTTGCTCTCGTCTTGTATTTCATTAAAGGAGACAGCCATACTAAGCCTCTTCTGGTACTGAATATGGGTTCCACTGTTCAGCAATGAACAGTTATCAATAAACTGATGCGTTTACACTTTTAAATAAATTTACTGTCAATTATTCTCATAAAAAGATTGCATTTGTAACAAAGATAATAAACAAATTTTAAAAAACATACTGGGTTCTATATATAAAAAAAAAGGGTAAAGTAAATTGCAATGTGCTCTGTGAATAGGTTTCCATGTCAGTAAAATTGCTCTCTTATCATTCCAAGCTTTTGTTTCATTTTTGCAAGCTCAAAATAAATAAATAAATGAAAACAGCCCTTTTAATAAAGTTCTACAACAATTAACGTCCATTATATAATCTAAGTAAATAAATAATGAAAGACTTACAACCTACTATGGACAAATAAAATAATTATTCACAAAATAGATATTATTCTTCCATAAAGGTCTTAAGTCATTCATTATCCTTTTAATCAAGTTTTAACTATGAGAATAAATATTTCTTTCAATCAAGACTATGGTAAAAATGTAGTGTTGATCAAACAAGATATAATAAATTATACCAATAGGGCCTTGACAACTTGTGAAATCTGATTACCTTGTCAAGTAAGCGAGCAGCAGTTCTTGGAGATGGACATTCAATTTCATGCTTCTGACACAAAGACGAGAGAAACTGAGCAGCTTCCAGAGTACCTAGCTTATCTGCTTCAGGGAGTTTTACTTTCAATATCTCCTCAAGAGATGACATCATTGAAATACGTTTGAAAGGGGGAGTGAAATCGATTTCTTGTGCTTCTCCCTCAGGACCATCTGGGTGGAACGTAATCTTGTATGACCCATGAATACTTTTCACCATACCTAGGAGCGTGAAAACAGGCTAGTTATTACTGCACAATCTTCATTTATTTATAATATTTACAGGCAACATTGAAGAATGGTCCATAATCGTAACGGGAGGACATGTGGTAGATATAATTGCACTCCATTATGGCAGGGTAGGGTAAGTATTAGCCTCTGTGTTGCATAACGTAAGTTTTGTGGGTTAATTTATTGGGCACTTAACCATAACATAAGTTGCAACCACTCAGTGAGAGCACAGACGAGCGAGCAACAACAATCAAGTCTGTACATCAAAATTTAACCACATTTTCCAAAAAAAACTACAAGGAGGTTGGGCAAGTGATTCCTAATTATTGGGGGTGGAGGAGGTGCATTATGGAAAGAGGAGGGGATGACACAAAACGGTAATTTTTGTGTAGTGTAATTACAGATGGCTCCTAATCTAATTTAGATAATTTGAAGGAAATGAGGGAAAAGTAGAGGAAAATTACATGAAAATAAAAGCACGTCCTACTGCAGTCAAAAACTCATTTCCCTTAAATAATTAATTCTGATAATACTCACCTGACACCATGCTTTCTGTAAGTGCCATAATATCACTATAATCAGCATAAGCCATATAAAATTCACATGTAGTGAATTCAGGATTGTGAGTCAGGTCAATACCTTCATTTCTGAACTGTCTTCCAATTTCATACACCCTATCAATACCTCCAACAACAAGCATCTGAAAATATGAAAATGAACAGTTAATTCAAATAAATTCACTAAATTTCTCTGCAGCTTACAATAAGGAAGCAGACTAGGGGGGTGTTATATTCAGGTCAATATGTTAACATTTCCTTCATGATTTCATTTTATTACCTTTAATGCAGTTATGATTTGATTTCCAAAATTGAACAAGTCTCAGCGTAAAATTACTTCAATTATTGAAAAGCGTAAAAGATGATTTAAACAGTAAACAGTAATTACAACAACTTGGCCATGTTGAAAAGGCAACAAACTTCAATTTCAACAGGCAACTCGTGCAATTTTCAACTGGTCAAGGAGAATACGAGCCATTCTCCTTGATTAGCTTACAAGAAACAAAACTTTTGTTTATTACAAAAGTAAGAAACATTTCAATAAATTTAAAGTTCTTGTTCACTAAGGAAGAGTAGCAGTTAATATTAGTTGACAATGACCAAACCCTTCAAATAAAAATAAAATATCTAAAGATTCTAAAGATCAGATTGACTAATAATTTTAATTAAGCTGCGATACATTAAATTTATTTTCCCGACATATCTTAAAAAGTCACATTAAGTTACAACTCTCAACAAATAATTGATCATCATTATTCTTTCAATGTGTAAAACTGATATAAAATTGTCATTACCTTATGATACAATTCAGGTGCTATCCTCATATACAAATCCATATTCAGTTCATTATGGTGGGTAACGAAGGGTTTTGCAGTCGCACCTCCAGCAATCATGTTCATCATGGGGGTTTCTACTTCCAAGAAGCCAAGACTATCCAGAAACTTGCGTACATACGAAATGATTTGAGCTCGGATGTGGAACTTCTGTCGCACCTTCTCATTCAAAATGAGATCAAGATACCGTTGTCGAAACCTTGTCTCCTAAAATGAAGCACATAATACAGAAAAAAAAGATAGAAATGGAGTGGTTGAAATCAATGGTTCTTAAAAGTTGATTTTCCTAAATGAGTATGTTTCAGGACTATACAATCCTTCAATTTAACACAAATACTAGAGTCGCAAACTACCATTAAAATCACTTAGAATAAAAATGAACATAGACAACACAGAAACTTCTGATGGACATCTGTCGAAAGCTAACAAAGATCTACATCTACACTTTAATCTTTGGAAATAAACACCTCTTTTTTAACTGCAAAAACAAAAAGTGCAAAAAAAATGTTTTTATTTCATAGAGCAAAGAGAGCAAAGGCAATTAAACAATCAAAGTTAGTTTCAAGATGTATCCTATTACTTTTAACAAGTAATAATTTCATATAATTATTTCTCAAACTGAATCTTATATGGACATGGATTTCTGCAAAAGTTGTAGAATTAAAAAGTAACCTCATATCAAATGAAAATTTTTAAATTAATTTCAAAATTATTACAATTGCCTTAAGTAAACTTGAAGTTTAACTTAAATTTTCCTAACTGAGCAGTTCCCACACACATCTTGGCAAAACTTGTTCAACACAATAATGAATTATCACATTTCCTGGGTACAATCTCCCCCAGAATATGATACCTACGTTAATGTGGTATTATTCCATAATATTCTACTAAAATAAATCTAAAAACAATGGTAAATATTTCTCAGGTCACAATTGTGCCCCAACTTTACCCCATTTCTTGGTTTACCAATAAATTTCTCAGAGTGTACATAAAGCAGAGGTGCCCATAAGGAGGGGGACGTGACGCAAACTGTCATTGATTTTTTTTTTTTTTGGGGNGAAGTTCAGAACATTTAATAGTTAAATAATAAATAAACTTTTAAACATAGAATATATAAAAACTGAAATCATGACAATGTCATTAATTTTTAAACTTTTCAGGCATTTTAACATGATAAAAAATTTCAAATCATTTTCGAAACAGATGAATCAATCGTAAAAAGTCATGCCGAGCAGAGATGTAGACTGCAGAAGAAGCAGACATGAGTGTGGGGTGCGCGTCGGAAGGTTACCTCTTGAGCATCAAACCAGGAGACTCATCGCCTCGCGTAAACGAAGAAGTGACAACAGTTACCTGTCTCTCTCTATTTTGCAATGGTAAGATTACACAACAGACGGTTGATCTAGAAATCAGCATGGCACTGAAGATTCATTACTTTCCCTTCAGTGCATTAGTTTACTGTGCGTGATCAAGGTCTGTGCTCAATTTTGTATCTCGTCTTTTTTTTTTTTTTTTTTTTTTTTTTTTTCATGTATCGCCGTTTGGGAGCCTGTGTGGGTTTGTTGTAGTGCTTAACCCGATTTGTGAAGAATTAACCAATTTACAATAATTTTTGCGCTTCTTGTGAGTCATAAACTCTTAGATAAGTGGATAGAACTTTGCCAGAAAATATTTACATTTATTGTAATAACCAAAATATCTTAACAGAAGCGCAATGGTAATGGATCTTCTGAGCCGTAGTCTGAGAAAGTGTCAAACATTGTCAAGCGTTACTGCGTGTGGTTTAAGGTAAGAAGAGAGGTGAAAGAAAAAGTCGTTTCTCGAATTGTAAGTAAATATTGGCTTCTTTAATGTTAATTTTATGAATATTTGCAGTCACACACACCTATACTCATTACAAATTACACCACATTTTTCTTGAGGATTTTCATGGCCTAAGTTTCATAAAAAACTGACAGATCTGCTAATTGCCTCATTCTCTTGCTTTACGTACCTAACAAGTGAAAGGGGACATTTATCTGAGGTGCTTATCCAGTGAAATAATCCCATGAAACCTAAGACACATCAAAATCTCAGTTTAGCGCATATGAATCTGAATATATGTAAATGGAATCTGAGTATGGTTCTTTGAAATTTAAAAAATTCAAACTCTGTTCTTCTACTTTCCTCATTTTTAGCTCCTGAAATATAAATTAAAACCTAATTATATATTGTAATCTCATTTCAATTTATCCTTTATCAGTAAAATGGATATAGGAGATGAACATTCTTTTAACTTTCTCATATATGTTTCTCCATCTGCAGCATAGAGTGAGAAAATACTATATAGTAAAAGGGTCATTTCTAGCATGGTCCTCTATATTTTGGTCACCTTCCAGTGCTCTATTCATGCTCAAAGTCACTTATTACTGTCTTTTATTTGAAATTTGAAAGTAAAATAAATATTCAGAATATTATTTCAAAACATATAGCAACCTATCAGTCTTATAAATATCGTAAAAGTGTTATGTAAATGTAATTTCACTGTAGACAGAAATTGATGTATTTTCATATCTGCAGTGCGTTAGCTGTACTCCTATGTATTTTATCATTATCATATCTTTCATTTCAGTTTTTGAAAAATGTATTCTACGTCTACTCGGTCCATTTACTCTGCTAAATATTATTGAAGTTTCTTGAAGCAGTAAACTAATGTGTAAGTGTAGCAGACAGAAAATAATTTATTGCATCTATACTCAACATTCAAGCGAAATACCGCTAATTCGGATGTAATGCATTCTAATTGTACTTTACTTACTGAAAATTTAAGCAAACTCATTGAAGTCTTTTTTGAGAAACATACAGAAGAGTACTTTGTGCTTCATGTGAAGTACCCTTTGTTTAAAAGTAAAAAAAAAAATTACAGCATGTGCATCGACAACAAGTAAATTCTACTGTGGATACGAAATGCAAATTAAATTGATTCATCTGTTTACTCAGAATTACTGCGCACAGAAGGACGAACAGACAGACAGATGGACGTTATACCAAAAACAACTTTTTCTGAATCACGAAGTGCCAAAATGGGTATTTTGGTCAAAATCTTGCTTTCAAATTTTTTTCACAATAACAAAACTTTCTATATACCACATAAATTTTTGATATAGGATTTGGGAAAAAGTCAAAGTGAAGGGGGTGTTTTTAAAAAA